>PVKH010031543.1:0-12311 GCA_004027955.1 Chaetophractus vellerosus
GGCTTTCTCAGCTGTTCAGGGCTCTGGTCTCTTCAGCTGCAAACTATCAGGCAAATGACTTGGCTCTCTGCCCGGGGCTCCAGAGTCCAAAACTAAACTCTCTGTGTTCTCCTTCTCCATGTGTTTACTTCCTTGTGAGAGTCTGTTTTGTCCCCACCAAGGGGGTGGGGACTCAACCCTGCATGCCCTGATGATGCGGTCAAATAAAAGCCTTAATCATGGTTTAATAAAGTAAGAGCGAAACCTCTGAATCTAATACAACCCAAAACACCTAGAGGAACAGACCAGTTTATAAACACAATCCAACATCTATTTTTGGAATTCATAAACAATACCAAACTTCTACAGCTTCCTAGAGGATGACGTTTTAGCAAACCATGGTGGGACTAGAAGGAGACATCTCATGTGGACAGAAAGTACGAAGAAAGGCAAGGAGAAAGAATATTACAAGATAAGGACATGGGTGGCTGGAGAGGAGGTTAAATAGTAGATTGGGCCCTAAATGTGGAGGGGTTACCTGCCTCCTTTGTAGGTGACCTTGAGCCTCTGGGTGGTGAGGAATGACAGTGGTGTGGACGATGGAACTGTGGTAGTTTGAGGTTTTTATGGACCCTAGAAAAGATCATGTCTTTGAATGAATACCGAGAGTCAGAGAGAAGAGGCCACATGAGCTCAGGGAGGAAACCACTGGAGCTGCCAGAAGCTGAAAGCAATGGAGCCATGGAGCCGAAAGAGAAGGCAGAGCCTTGCAGACTGTCACAGAGGAATCTAGGATCTCCCACTCCAGTCTTGAGGGAGAGAGCATTTGCCTGATGATGCCTCGATTTGGACACTTTTATCAGCCTTGGATCTGTAAGCTTGCAACCAATGCACCTCTATTGTAAAAAGCCAACCCATCTCTGGTATATTGCTTTCAGCAGCTTTTAGCAAACTAAAACAGGAACCTTCACAGGGCCAAATTCCAGTCTTTCCATTAGCCCTGATTAACCCTCGGATGATTCTTTTGGCTTCAACCACCCTCACCTTTAGAGAATCTGTCCAGCTCCTCATTAAGCTGCCCAGACTTGAACCCAGGATTTGTGCCTCTAATCAGAGGTCATTTCACCATCAGTGCTACTTCAACACTGGGCGAACAGTTTGGGGCTGGTCTTTGTTAGTCTTTTTTTTTTTTTTTCTTCTTAAAATGAGAAACTTGCTCTTTGTCAATCCGTGTGAAGATGAAGAGAATAGATTTTGGAGAGATGATCTATTGTAGTAAGCCAATATGTCAAATGCTGTTTAAAGTAGGTTCTATTTAACCTCTGCTGACATCCCATATCAAATTACATTGTGTTGAAAATATGGTGGAGAATGTTTACACTGGAACAAAAGTCCCGTTCAGAGTTTGCTTCCACTTTGAAAAAATAAAGAGAGAAACAATTGGTCTGGAAGTTTCATTTGTCTTCTCGCTCTGTTTTCTTCCTTTCAGCTCCACAGAGGTGAACTGGGGGGTCTTCTCTGTGCCCAGTTCTGTTCCGGGTGGTGAGCAGGTCCTGTGAACAAAGTTCTCAGTGTGGCAGGGGGTGTGGCAGGCAAGGTTCCTTCATCTCAGTATTTGAACGTTTAAATCAAAGGGTTATGATTTTTAAGGAAGACTCTGAAGTCCATTTCAAATCCTTTCTCTGTGTATTCTTCGTGGATCTACAAGGGCCTTTTCACTCTCTCCCCATCCCCTTCCTCCTGGGGGGAGGGGTTGGACTTTTGTTTCGTATCTCCCAGGACAATTCAGATTTCAAACATTTTGCCCCACAATCACCACATTAGAATGTGCTAGAAATGCAAACATTTTGACAACACAGCAACAGTTTCTGAAATACCTCTGTGTCCCCCGAATAACATTTACATAGCGCTATTTCCCGGGACAGTTTAGAGGTAGGTCTTATTCTCATCCTCAATTTACAAATGAGGAAACCGAGGCCCAGAGCAGTTAAATAACTTGCTCAAGGCCATCTTTGTCAGATCTTATGGTCCAATATTCAGGTTAGAAAATAAGGTCCCCTTTCTTCCTAGTCATTTAGAGGAGCAGTTGATTGATCGATTGGACCTGTTCTCTTAAACTCTTACCCTTTCCACTTTCTATTTGGTGTTTTTTTTTTTTTCGGGGCCAATTTATCTAAGGAACACTCACAAAATATCAGATTCCACAAAGCCTATATTCAAGGGCTTCCAAAGGGACCCAGATCAAATTTCCAAAACAGAGTTTTCAACTCTTCATCATGTCATGAAACTCAGAAGGCTGTGATTTTGTAAAAGCTATAACTAGAGTGATAGCTCAGGCTGGTTCAAGATATTTGGAGAAGGCACTGAGCTCATAATAACTCCTCCCGTTAAAAGCCTGGATGCAGACATTTTCCCCAAATCCACTGTGTTTCTTCCTTCAGTTGCTGAAACAAAATTTTATAAGCCTGGAACATAACTTTGTCTTCTTGAGAATTTCTTCCCTGATGTTATTAAAGTATATTGGAAAGGGGGAGCAGATGTAGCTCAGTGGTTGAGCGCCTGCTTCCCAGGTACAAGGGTCTGGGTTCGATTCTCAGTACCTCCTAAAAAATAAACAAACAAAGCATATTGGAAAGAAGAGGATGGCCATACAATTCTGGAATCCCATCAGGGAAATAAAGTGAAGACGAACGATACATACATGAAATTCAGCTGGCTGACTGTGAATGGAAAGTCAGCAAATGAAGAACAAAAACGTGTGGTCAAACATGAGAATAATAAAAGAGGAGTTGATCAAGAGATACTTTTTCCTTCAATAAAAAAAGGTGTGGGTCAGGGGTACTTAACCGTTTTTGTTCCATGGACCCTTTGCCAGTCAGGTGAAAACCACTGACTTCTTACTAAGTCCACACTATACTGTGTATTATTTAATAAAGATATCACACCTGTACCAACATGTCCCCACAAGAATAATGTTTTTTTGAATTTCAATTCAAACTCATTGACCCCTTGTTAAGAACTTCTGATGTAGGTCCCACTGATTCTTGAGGATAAACATAATGTCCTGCAGGTGCAGCTCGTAACACCTCTGCATATTACATCTGCCTCCTCCTCCTCAAGAGTGCCGTCTAGGGAGCAGGTGTAGCTCATTGGTTGAGCACTTGCCTCACATGTATGAGGTCCCAGGTTCAATCCCTGGTACCTCAAAAAAAAAAAAAAAGTGTAGTCTGCTTTGTCATCGTATTCTGCCTGAAAAGAACAGTGGTCTGTGGTCAAAGAAAGAGTTTGTGATAGATGATGGCAAAAGGAGTCACCTTTTCTTCATCTTTTACTACCCCTAAAGCTTTCTGCTGAGGTTCTAGCTGGATTTTTTTGCTGGGTTTGGGTAATTTCAGTTCACATGTGTGCTTTGTTCTATTATGTCTTTATGGGATAGAGGTGTATTAGGCCACTGAACAAAATAAGAAAGCTTTATAATAACAACAAAAAAAACTGCCATCCCTCAGGGGCAGGGCAAGGGATTGCCCACAGAGCCATTAGTACCACTCTCTCTATAATCCCCCCTCAGCCTCTCCAAGCCCACCCAAATACACAGCCTTCTCAGAGTATTGACAACGTGGAGCTTCTGGTCACATCCCTTAGTGCTTCTTACCCAGTGTGCCTTAAGGCTCCCCATTTTGCACGGCCTGAAGCCACCATCTTTACCACTTGTATTTTGTCATCTGCTTTTCATATATAGGCACAATAAATTTAAAAAATAAATATCAAAAAGAAAAGAAAAGAAAAGAAAATACGGTCCTCACAATCACCCATCCTCTCTCTTCCACTCTTCAAACACTCATGGTTTCTTTCCTACCTAGCCTTGTCTGAAAGCTTTGTGCATGTATGTCTTTCATTTCCTAATGGCTAGACATGTTGTTGTCACCATATACCTTTGAATGTTCCACAGTGTCTGTCTTGCACATAGTAGATGCTCAACAAATATTTGTGGATTGATTAATCAGCTCAGAAAAACCTAGAAGATAAAAGAATAAAAGGGTATCTACAAAAGATTGTAGTGATATGGGGAAGTGGCCTTGATATGATATTAAGTGAAAAACTGATATAAAACTGCCACACGTTATGATATCAGCTACGTAAAAAATATAAATATATCTATCAAAAATACTGCAAAGAAATACAACAAAATGCTGGCGGTGGTGGTCTCTGATGGGTGGGGTTAAGACTGCTTTTTATTTTCTTATTTATGCTTTTCCTTAGTTTCCCATTTACTTGCAATCAGGTTGTGTTAACTTTACAAGCAGAAAAATCTTATAAAAATTTAAAAATAAATAATCTACTTAAAGGAAAGCAAGAACAACCTGGAAGAGATTGGTTCATGGAAGGGTCACCCTAGCGATCTGTGGTCTCCCCTCGGGGTTGAGCTGCACGAGAGGAATTTGGGCTGTGGCGTGATCCCACAGCATATATCAGATAGGTGGCCCCTGTGCTGCAATCTGCTTGCACATAGGTGAGGACGTATGTTTAAATGGTTAGTTATGAATGAGGAAACAAACCGTCTCTCACTTTCATATAGTTGAAATAACCCGTGGACTTTGGAGGACACTTGGTCTCAGAAAATATTAGAGTGTCAGAGCTGCAAAGGGACCTCAGAGAGCCTGAAATAGAATCTCCTTTACTTATAAATCAATACCTGATGTCGATTCTGTTCGGGGCGTTGATTTCGGCTAACCTAGACCCAGAAGGAGAAGAAGGTTGAAATCAGACACAGAACCCTCACTTCTTCCTCGGTGCGGGTCCCAGGTCCAGCCTGCAGCCTGGCCCTGCTGTCCTGGTGTCTTCCGCAGCCGGCGCTAGTTCCTGCAGCAGCTGGAATCATCCCTGCCGCTGGAGGAGTGGCACCCCCGGAGCTGCGTGTGTGGCCTTGTGATGGGCGATTGAGAGCAGAGTACCGGCAGTGGGACTGGACTTCCTGAAGACCCAGCCCACCTGATGAGCTGCTCTCTGCTCCCGCCAGGCCCCTGTGACTGGCAGGATGCTCCTAGTGACTAAAATGACCAGCCGCCGGCCAGTCATTTGTTCGAATGGTCAATCTGCTTTATGTGCTTAGCTCTTGCCTCCGAAGCTAGCATTTTGTGGCTCCTGTGGATGGCTTCAGAGAAATCACAGCTTCACATGGAGAAGTGGGAGTTTTCAACAAAATATATTTTTTAAATGCTTCTCATTATAAAAAGTAGTAGAAAACATTGTTAAAAATCAGAAAGTATAGAAAGAATAAAGAAAGAAAATACATCGCCCATGATTCTAACCCTTGGTGATAACATCTATTTACTTTTTAACATTTAGTTGCTTTTCTTTCCTATTAGGAGTTCCTGCCAATCTTTTTCCTATGTGCAGATACCTGACACACTGTATGTATTTTTAATTCCTCCTTTTTTTTTAACATCAAAGATAAGCATTTCCATACATCACTCAATATTCTTCGAAAACTAAGATTAGCTATAACTACACAAAATTCTATTGTGCCACCATCATTATATAATTATTCTCCTAATAGCAGACATTTAAGCTATTTCCAAATTTTACTGCTATAAATGTCACAAGGAATAAAAGACAACCAGTCCTCTGTACCTCCTGGTCAAAATATATGAAGCATTTTTGTCAAAAAATTGAAACTAAATCTGATCAAGCCTTGAAATCTAACTTCCAATTTATAGAAAATAGAAGAACATGCGAATGATACACTACGGGGGCTGCAATCAGCAAAATCAAGATTCTGGGAAACTCTACAGGACAAATAAATCCATTTTTTTTAGCAGATTATTGCTGTGGGGAAAGAGTAGACAGGAAGCTTATGGATGAAAAGATGCTTCAGAGGCATAGCAACCAATTGCACTGTAGAAATGATAAAAGATACATACAAAAATATCTGTGACTGACAGGTTATAGTTGGGGTTTGTTTCAAAATAATTGTGGAGAGGGAGAACTAGGGTGTGGGGATAGAGACAGCTTAAGATTGGCCATGAGGTGAGCAGATGTGGGTTCGGTCCCCAGAGCCTCCTAAAACCAAAACCAAAACAACAAGCAAACGAATGAAAAAAGAAACAAACAAAAAAAACCAACTCAGGGGACCCCACATAGCTTGGTGGTTGAGCTCTGGCTTCCCACATACAAGGGCCCAGGTTCAATTCCCGTTCCCGGTACCTCAAAAATAAAAAAAAAAGATTGGCTGTTAGTTGATCATTGCTGGTGCCTGGGTAATGGGTACCTGGGCATTCGTTTTACTATCTCTTTACTTTTGTACATGCTTGTCATTTTCCATAATTAAAAGTTAGAAAAAGGAACAAAAGAAAAGGAAGTGCTCAATCAAGTTGCCTTGAAGAGGGATGAATGAGAACCTTTCTGTGCTTTGGGAAAGTGTGACAGGCAAGCTCAGGCCAGCAAGAATGCCAGGGCCAAGGTGAAAAGTATGCAGTAAAAACCAAAGCTCCCCCCTCTTGAAGGCCATGTGAGTTCAGCCCTACAGGTTCCCAATGAGCCATGGCATATGCCAACCCTCAGAAATCCTGGGTGGTTTCGAGCATGCCCACCACCGCCCCTACATGTTTCTATGCCTCCTAGGTCTGGTAGAACAGGGCTCTGGGCAAGGGGCCTGCAGGTTGTGTATAAGCAGGGGTGTGGCCAGAAGCAACCTTTAGAGCCCTCAGTGTGGGAATGAGCACCTAAAGCTCATTGGCCATGAAATGGCTTCTTGGAAGTTTTCTTCCAGCTATTGGGGCTGGGGCATGGGGTGGGAAGCAGAGGCAAGAGAGAACTGTGTCTGAGAAATCCTAACACTGTCCTATAACTAACTTCCACCACTGCCACCCTCACCCCAGAAGACAGTTACATCTCTAGGGGTCTCCCTTCAAAAGCCCAGCCCCTAGAAGCTGGTGACAGCTCAGAGGCAGGGAGCCTACTGCTCCCATCTGTTTTGGTGGGGAAAACATGGCCCTCCATCATCTCCATGCACAGATATCGAGAGCCTTCCTCCTGCCAGCCCAACCTTGGCTATTTCATCTGAAAACTGTAGACACAAATTCCCTGTTTTCCTGGAAGCTGAATCACATGCGCCTTTCGAGCCCTCTTCAGCTCTAAAATCTAGCCTTCTGTAATCCACGAGTCTCAAGCAGTGGGTGGATGTGGGGCTTGCCTGTCCTCTTGAGGAGTGTCATGAACAAGGAGCCCTTGGGCTGAACTCCGGGAGGGCAGAGCTGCTCCCCATTTCACTTCAGGCTTGAGCATAAAGTAGCTCAGCACAGGGTTAGAATGTGAGTTTCAGGTATGGATGGACCAGGGTTGCAATCCCAGATCCAGCATTTACTAGCTGTGTGACTTTGGGTAAGTCACTGAACTTCACTGAGCCTCCCCTGGTCTCATCTGTAAAATGGGGATAAGAGTAGCGGCCACTTGCTAGGATTTTTGTGAAGAGTAAATGAGATGATATATGCACAACACTAAGCCAGGTGCTACCCAAGAGCAGTCAAATGCTACCTGTTAAGTGTGGGTTTAATTCCTCCCTGCCCTATTCTTGTGGTTACCTGCCACTGCCCAGGTGGGAGGGCCTTGTGCTCCGAAGGGGTGGAAGTTGGGCAGGGTGGAACCAAATCTCTACTTCAGCCCAAGCACTAGCTAAGCCTTGCTCCTTCCCTGGACCATACCTCAGACCCCTCTATTCCCAGACTTGGGAAGCTCGAGATAAACACCAACATCTCTGATGGACAAGAGTTTAACTGAGCTGTGGAGGAAAGAGCCCTGTACTTTAGCAAAACAGCTGTCATGTTAACCCCAGCTCTCACACTTACTCGCTGTGTGTCCTTGGTCTGTTCACCTAACCTCTCTGGGCCTCAGAGTCCTCATTTATAAAAGTGATATTTATAAAGCCTGTCTCACAGAGATATCAGGAGGGAGGATATATGATCCTATCTGGGCAAGTGCTTGGTAAACTAGGGAACACTGGGTATTTTATTTTGAAGAGTGAGTCCATTCAAGCAGGAAATGCACATTGTCCTTTGGAAGGGAGTGAAGTCTCCCCATTTCTTACTGGGAGCTGGAGAGTGAGGCTTTCATAGAGAAATACTCTGATGTTCCATTTTAATTCCCTTGTTTCTTTTATAATATATTGTTGTGTTGTCTTCTTAGTGGTTGCCCTGGGGATTACCATTAACATCTTAATCTATATCAATGTAGTTTGGATTAATACCAATTTAATTTCAATAATATAAAAAGCTTGGCTCCTATATTGCTCTGTTCCTCCACCTCTTTTATGCTATCATTACAAATTATATCTTTATACTTTTTGTGTGCAGCATAGGTTTATAATTATTGCTTTATGCAGTTGTTTTTTATATCAGATAGAAAAAAGAAATTAAAAACAAAAAAATATTAATGCTGTCTTTTTCATTTATCCATGTAGCTACCTTTACAGATGCTCTTTATTTCTTCATGTGGATTTGAGTTACTATGTAGCATCCTTTCATTTCAGCCTGAAGAATTGCCTTCAGTATTTCTTATAGATCAGATCTGCTAGCAGCAAACTCTCTCAGTTTTTATCTGGGAACATCTAAATTTCTCCTTCATTTTAAAAATAAATTTTATTTTTAGAGCAGTTTTAGGTTTACAGAGAAATTGAGCAGAAAGTAGAGATAGTGTCCCTTATTATTATTAACATTTTACATTAGTGTGGTATATTTGTTACAACTGATGAACTGATATTAATATATTATTATAAACAAAAGTCCGTAGTTTACTTTAGGGGTTACTCTTTGTGCTGTACAGTTCTATTGTTTTTGACAAATATGTAATGTCATGTATCTGCTATTACAGAATCACACAGAATAGTTTCACATTCCTAAAAATGCCCTGTGCTCAATCTACTCATTCCTTTCTCCCTCCCTCGGAATCCTTGGTAACCACTGATTTTTTTACTCTTTTTTTTAGTTTTTTTTTTTCTTTCTCCAGAATGTCAGAGTTGGAATCACACAGTAAGTAGTAGCCTTTTTAGAGTGACTTCTTTCACTTAGCAATTTGTATTTAAAGTTCTTCCCTGACTTTGTATGGCTTGATAGCTCATTTCTTTTCATCGCTGGATAATGCTCCATTGTATGGATGTACCATGGTGGTTTTTCCCCATTCACCTACTGGAGGACATCTTGAATAAAGCTGCTGTAAACATTTGTGTGTGGGTATTTGTGTAGATAGGTTTTCAGCTCTTTGGGTAAACATCTAGGAGTATGAATGCTGGATGGTATGGTAACCCTATATTTAGCTTTGTAAAAAAGCACCAGACCATCTTCCAAAGCGGCTGGACCATTTTGCATTTCCACCAGCAGTGCCTGAGGGTTCCCATTGTTCCACATCCCAGAGCATTTGGTGTGTTGGTGTTTTGAATTTTAGCCACTCTAATAGGTGTACAGTGGTATTTTATTGTTGCTTTAATTTGCAATTCCCTGATGGCATATGATGTTGAGCATCTTTCTATGGTTAATAGTATCTATATGTCTTTTTTAGTGACATGTCTCTCCTCCTTCTCCTTCTCCTTTTTTAAAAAAAGGAGGTACTGGGGATTGAACCCAGGGCCTTGTACATATGAAGCAGGCACTTAACCACTGAGCTACACCTGCTTCACTGTTCTTCATTTTTTGAAAGATAATTTTGCTGGATATAGAATTCTTGGTTAATCGTCTTTCTGTTCTCGAATATGTCATCTTACTGTCTTCTGATCTTCATGGTTTCTCATGAGAAATCAACTGTTACTCTTCCTGGGGATTCCTCGTACTTGATGAGTCACTTCTCTCTTGCTGCTTTCAAGAGTATCTTTGTCTTTTGAGAGTTTCATTTTGATGTGTCAAGGTGTGGATTTTTTTGGAGTTTATCTTACTCAGAGTTCATTGAACTTCATGAATGTGTAGAGGAATGTGTTTCATCAAATTTGGGAAGTTTGCAGATGTTCTTTCTTCAAGAAATCTTTCTGCCCCTTTATGTTTCTCTGCTCCTTCTTGGACTCCCATTATGCGTATGTTGTACACTTGATGATGTCTTGCAAGTCTCTGAGGCTCTGTTCATTTTTTTCCATCTTTTTCATTCTTTCTGTTCCTCAGACTGGATAATCTCAATTGACCTGTTTTCAGGTTCACTGATTCTTCCTTCTTCCTGTTCAATTATGCTGTTGAGCCCCTCTAATGAAGTTCTCATTTCAGTTTTTATGCTTTTCAATTCCAAAATTTCCATTTGGTTCCTTTTTATAATTTCTATCTCCTTATTGATATCCTTTGTTTGGTGCCACATTGTTCTAATACTTTTCTTTAGTTCTTTAGACATGGTTTCCTTTAGTCTTTGAACTTATTTAAAATAAATGATTTAAAAATCTTTGTCTTGTAAGTCCAATGTCTGGGTTTCCTCAGTGACAGTTTCTAATGATTGATATTTTCCCTATGTATGAGTCATATTTTCTTGTTACTTGGTGTGCCTTGCAATTTTTTTGTTGAAAACTGGACATTTAAAATAGCATAATGCAGTAACTCTGGAAAGCAGATGCTTCTCCCCTGTTGTTGTTGCTACTATACAAAAATATTCTCAATATAACACAGGCTCTGGATCAAATTACCTTCAAGACTGACACTCATCTTTAGAAGAGTAGACAGTCAGACAGGGCTTCCTGCATGTGGATGTAGAGCTTGTTTCAAAAAACCCAGCATGGATTGAGCTCTCACAGAGCATTCCAATACTGATGGCTCTTTGAGGCCCTCTCAAACATTTCAGGCAGTAGGAGCACTGTCTTCCAACTCTCAAGTCCCCAGCCTTCTGCCTGTCTCTCCACAGTCAGTTAAGCATACTGCTTTAGTTTTCTAAAAGCTGCTGAAAGCAATATACCAGAAATGGGTTGGCTTTTATAATGGGTGTTTATTAACTTAAAAGCTCACAGTTCTTAGGCCATGAAAATGTCCAAATCAAGGCTTCATCAGGCAATGCTTTTCTTTCTGAAGACTGGCTGCTAATGATACTGGACTCCTGTCACATGGCAGGGCACAATGGCCACCTCTGCTGTCTCTCTCTTCTCCTCCAAGTCACCTTGCTTTCAGCTTCTGGTGTCTTCCAGCTTTCTCTCTGCTCCTGTGGCTTTCTCTCCCTAGTTCCGTTGATTTCAGCTTCTTGCTGTCATGGCTTTCTTTCTCAGCCCGTGTGTTTCTCTCTGTGTCTCTCTCCATATTCATCCCATTTATCTTTTATTTTTTATTTTTTTAAAGATTTATTTTTATTTATTTATATATCCACCCCCCTTGCTGCTTGTGCTCGCTATGTTCATTTGCTTTGCTTTTTTCTGTGTCTGCTTGTCTCGCCCTGCTGTGTCATCCTGCTGAGGCAGCTCACCGCGCGGCAGCTTGCCCCTTCACCAGGAGGCCCCGGGAAACGAACCCGGGGCCTCCCATGTGGTAAACCGGAGCCCAACCAATTGAGCCACAGCTGGTTCCCTATTCATCCCATTTATAAAGTAGTCCAGTAAGTGGATTAAGACCCACCCTAGATCATGTCCTACTGAAGTAATCCAATCAGAAGATCCCACCTACAAATGGTTTCCACCCACAGGAATGGATTAGCTCTAAGGACATGATTTTCTAGGTCTATCCAGTTAGCAAACTGTCACACATGCTAAACCTGCAGATATCATACTCAGTGGTCCTGACCAAGTCCTGCTAATGCAGCTCTAGCCCTGGCCTGGACAACGTCCGCTGGAGATCTAGCTGGGTGTGTGGGGAGCAAATCTGCAGGTTCTTTACCTAAGAAGGTCAAGATTAGGCAAAGTAAGAATAATGCCAAAGCCTGTTACCAGCAGTGGTCAGTGGTCAGTGCCCAGATATCACCTGGGCCAATAATTAACCAGGGGCCTGGGATGTGCTTAAAGGGTGGGCAGGGAGAGCACCCAAAGATCACTAAGGATCCAGGTAAAAGGAAGCCAGAGGGAGGGGTAATTAAAAAAAAGAGTTTTCTCCAGTGGCCCCTGCGGTGAGCACACTACCCAAGAGAGTTCCTTCCTACTTTCCTGCTGGGTTTATGCTTAGCAGGACGAATGAGAGAACAGAAGCGTGTCATAGGCAATTCCTTCCCTGTACCAGAAGGGAAGATGGAGAAGAATGCTAAAGCCACTGGGAACTTCAAAGCCCACCGGTCTGTCACAAGCCCTTCATTTGTGCAAGAAGCATCTGTTAGATAGCTGCTAGAGAGTATTGTGGCAAGAGCATGGGTTTAAATCCAGACTCTGCTACATGCCACGGCTGTGAACTTGGTCAAGTTAT
>PVKH010031544.1:0-12307 GCA_004027955.1 Chaetophractus vellerosus
AAATATCAGCTAGAAAACTTCCATCCTGGACCTACCTATTGAAGCTAAGGTGGGATTTTTTTCAAATTAGTAGGTTATAGATAGAGGTTGTGCAATATAAACCCAAGGGTAACCACAAAGAAAGTATTTTTAAAACTGCAGAAACAGAAATGAGGAAGGTATCAGTCAGATACATCCAAAAGATCAACTATACAGAAAAGAAGGTTGTAATAAAGGAAAAGAGTGACCAAAAAAAAAGGGATATGACTAATAAAAATGAAAGAACAAAATGGCCAAAGTACTACCTTTATAGTAATAACACTGAATGTTAATGGATTAAATTCCCCAATCAAAAGACACAGAGAGACAGAATGGATAAAAAAGCGTAATTCATCTATATGTTCTTTACAAAAGACTCAACTTAGATCCACAGACACAAATGGGCTGAAAATGAAAGGTTGGAAAAAAATAGTCTATGCAAATAGTAATAAAAAACCTGTGGTTGCTATGCTAATATTGGACAAAATAGACTTTAAGTCAAAAGCTGTTATAAGAGACAAAGAAAGATGCTATAAATTAATAAAAGGCACAATCCATCAAGAAGAAATAAGAATTATAAGTATTTATGCACCTAACCATGGTGACCCAAAATATATGAGGCAAACATTGGCAAAACTGAAGAGAGAAATAGACACTTCTACAATAATAGTTGGAGACTTCAATATACCATTCTCATCAATAGATAGAATATTTGGATGGAAGATGAATGAGGAAACAGAGAACTTGAATAATATGATAAATGAATAAGACCTAACAGACATATACAGAACACTGCACCACAAAACAGTAGGATACACATTCTACTTAAGTACACATGGATCTATTCTCCAGGATAGAACACATGCTGGGACACTAAACAAGTCTCAATAAATTTTAAAAGATTGAAATTACACAAATTGTTTTCTCTGACCACAATGGAATGAAACTGAAAATCAATAAAAACTGTTGGAATTTTGGAGGTTAAAAAACACACTCTTAAATGATCAATAGGTCAAAGAAGAAATTGCAAGGGAAATCAGTAAATATCTTGAGATTAATGAAAATGAGAACACAACATATTAAAACTTATGAGATGCAGTCCTGAGGGGTAAATTTATGGCCCTAAATGCTTACATTAAAAAAAGAAGAAAGAACTAAAATCAAATACATAACTGCACACCTGGAGGAACTAGAAAAAGAACAGCAACCTAATCACAAAGCAAGTAAGAGGCAAGAAATAACAAAGAGTAGAGAAGAAATAAATAAAATTGAGAAATAAAGAAACAATGGAATTAACAAAACCAAAAGTTGGTTCTTTGAAAAAATCAATAATATTGACAAACCCTTAGCTATACAGGTAAAGAAAGAAAAAGAGAAGACCCAAATGAATGAAACTTGAGAGGGGAGACATTATTACTGACCCCACAGAAATAAAAAGGATCCTAAGAGGATACTATGAACAACTGTATACAAGCAAATTAGACAACCTAGATGAAATGGAAAATTCCTAAAAGCACATGGACAACCTTCACTGACTCTTGAAGTACAAGACCTCAACGGACCAATTACAAGTTAAGAGATTGAATCAGTCGATTCCCTTCCAAAAAAGAAAAGCTGAGGACCAGATGGTGTCCCAGGGGAATTCTACCAAGCATTCCAAGAAGACTTAACACCAATTCTGCTCTAAACCTTTAAAAAAATTTGAAGATTAGAGAACAATCCCTAACTCATTCTATGAGGCCAACCTCACACTCACACCAAAGCTGGATAAAGATACCAAAAGAGAGGAAAATCACAGACCAATATCTTTTATGATATAGATGCAAAAATTCTCAACAAAATTTGACCAAACAGAATCCAACAGCATATTAAAGGAAATTACACCATGATGAAATGGAATTTATCTTTGGTATGCAAAGTTGGTTCAACATAAGAATATCAATTAATATAATATACCACATTAACAGAATGCAGAATCAAAAACACATGATCATCTCAATCTACACAGAAAAGGAATTTGACAAAGTACAGCAGCCTTTCTTGATAAAAACATCTAGAACACTAAGAATAGAAGGAAATTTCCTCAGCATGGTAGAGGCTATATATAAAAAGTGCACAGCAAACATCATACTCAATGGTGAAAAGCTAAAAGCTTTCCCTCTAAGATTGGGAACAAGGAAAGGATACCCAAAGTCACACTTTTATTCAACATTGTGTTAGAAGGTCTAGCTAGAGCAGTTAGGCAAGAAAAACAAATAAAAAGCATCCAAGTTGGAAAGGAAGAAGTAAAACTTTCACTGTTTGCAGATGATATGATCCTATATATAGAAAGTCCTGAAAAATCTACGACAACACTTCTAGAGCTAAGAAATGGATTCAACAAAGTGGCAGGGTACAAGATCAACACGCAAAAATCAGTAGTGTTTGTATTCACTAGTAATGAGCAAGCTGAAAAGGAAATAAAGGGAAAAATCCATTAACAATAGCAACTAAAAGAATCAAATATCTAGGAGTAAATTTAACCAGGGATGTAAAGGCCTTTTAAACAGAAACTACAAAACATTTTTTAAGAGAAATCAAAGAAGACCTAAATAAATGGAAGGACATTCCAAGTTCATGGATTGGAAGACTGAATATTGTTAAAATGTCGATTCTACCCAAAATGATTTACAAATTCAACTCAATCCCAATCAAAATTCCAACAGCCTTTTTTGCAGAAATGGAAAAGCCAATTATCAAATTTATTTGGAAGGGTAAGGGTAATGATAGCCAAAATCATATTGAAAAAGAAGAATGAAATTGAAGGGCACACAATTCCTGACTTTAAAACATTGCAAAGATACAGTGGTCAAAACAGTATTGTACTGCCATAAGAATAGATTATGGAATTGAATTGAGAGTTCAGAAATAGACCCTCACATCTATGGCCATTTGTTTTTGACGAGGTTGCCAAGCCCACTCAATTGGGAAAAAATAGTCTCTTCAACAAATGGTGCTGGGAGAATTGGGTATCCACACACAGAATAATGAAATTAGAACCCTATCTCACACCATATACAAAAATTAACTCCAAATGGACCAAAGACCTAAATAAAAGAACCAGGACTATAAAACTCCTAGAAGAAAATGTAGGGAAGCATCTTTGAAATCTTGTGCAGGGCAATGGTTTCTTAGACTTTACATCTAAAGCAAAAGCATCGATAGAAAAAAATAGATAAATGGGGCCTCCTCAAAATAAAAAGACTCTTGCATCTCAAAAGACTTTGTCATGAAAGAGAAAAAACAACATACTCAATGGGAGAAAATATTTGGAAACCTCATATCTGATAAGGGTTTAATATCCTGAATATATAAAGAAATCCTATACCTCAACAATAAAAAGACAAAAAACCCACCTTTAAAAATGAGCAAAAATTTGAATATACATTTCTCCAAAGAAGATATACAAGTGGTTAAAAAGCACATGAAAAGATGCTCGACATCACTAGCTAATAGGGAAATGAAAATAAAAACTCCAATGAGATATCATTTCACTCCCACTGGAATGGCTACTTAAAAAAACCCCAGAAAATTACTAGTGTTGAAGAGGATGTGGAGAAATAGGAACACTAATTCATTGTTGGTTGAAATGTAAAATGCTACAGCTGCTGTGGAAGAGAGTTTGGCAGTTCCTCAGGAAGCTAAATATAGAATTACCATATGACTTGGCAATCTTGCTACTTAGGTATATACCCAAAAGAATTGAAAGTAGGGAGTTGAAAGATATTTGCACACCGATGTTCATAGCGGCATTATTCACAATTGCCAAATGATGGAAGCAACACAAATATCCATCATCCAATGAATGGATAAAGAAAATATGGTATATACAGACGATGGAATATTATTCAGCTGTAAAAAGGAATGACATGCTGATGCCTGTACAACATGAATGAACCTTGAGGACATTATGCTGAGTGAAATAAGCCAAACACAAAAGTACAAATATTGTATGATCTCATTGGTATGAACTAGTTATAAGAAGCAAACTCAGAGTTTGATCTAGAATATAGGTTACCAGGGGCTACTTTAGAGGTAGGGAATGGGGAGCTGATGCTTAATTTGTACAGATTTCTATTTAGGTTGATTTTAAAGGTTTGGAAATGGATGGTGGTGATGGCAGCATATTATCGTGAGTGTAATTAATACATTCTGAATTATATAGGTGAATGTGGTTAAAAGTGGGAAACTTTAGGTCTTATACGTTACTAGGATAAAAATGAAAAGGCAAAACATAGGACTATATAAAAAAGTGAACCCTATAATAGATAATGGACTATAGTTAATAGTACGAGTATAAAAGTGTTCTCATGAATTATAAAAAATGTACAACACTAATACAAGGAATCAATAATAGGGTGGTATATGAGGAACATATACCTAATGTAAACTATGGATGACAGTTAATAGTACTATTTTAATAATCTTTCATCAAGTGTAACAAATGTAACTACTGTTAAAAATAATACAATTATTTTTAAAAATGCTATCATCAATTGTAACAATACTCCACACCAATGCAAGGTATTGGGGCCGTGCATGGGAATCCTATATTTTATGCATGACTGATCTGTAAACCCACAGCTTCTCTGATTGAAAAAAAAAGGTTATTTAGGGAGTGTGAAATCAGAGCACAGGATATTCTTGATAGCTAGTTTTATTGAGTTGTGATTGTCTAAAATGTCCATTTCTACTAGAATTAATTTAATTCACAACAGTCTATTGAGCACCCTCCAAAGACCTGCCAGGAGTACCCAGCAACTGTGATGGCTGGTTTGTGCAGCCGCTTCCCTGACATAATGGAGAGATAATGACAGACACTTAATTTCACCCTCAGAGTGTCCTGCTGCCTCATCCCTGGTGGTGATGCCACTTTTCCTTGGACAGGCTATGGTGTAATACACTAGGTTCAAACTTTCTAGATGCTATTGCATTCCATGTTACTGAAATCCTTATCGCCCAGATTGGACTTGTGTTTCCAAATCTCGTTAGCCACACTTTACAGACAGTCGGATTACTGCTACATTTGGCAATTTAATTCATTTATGTGGAAGCTTACCAGATTTACCTTTTTAAAATTTAATGATTTGTGTTTTTAAATTTAATTTTATATATGTTGTACATACACATAGTATGGAATTCAACAATACAAAAAGATATACAATAAAAACTCAGTCTTCCATCTATATCCTCTATTTTTTAAAATCTCCCCCCACTTTCTATTTTTCTGCTACTGAAAAGGAAGCTACTGGCACCTGGGGAGGATGTTTGAAAACAAATTCTGGATTAGGTGCCTCTAGATGTGTTCTAGCACCCCATGCTTCCCCTGTCATTAACATAAAATCTCTAGTTTACTTGCTTATATCTGCATAGATTGTCAGCTTCTTGAGGGAGGGGATTGTCTCTGTCTTCGTTATTGTTTCATTCCCAACACTGCGCACAGAGAATGTATCACAGTACATAGTATAATAGATATTTGTTGAATGAATCAATATTATTGGCAACATTTACAAAGTACTTACTATAAAATGGAATAAGATATTGTACTAAGATTGTTATTTATTGTAGTAGATGCTGTCAGTGCCCCACCTATATGCCCCTTACTCTTACTATTTCAGTACCCACAGGAAAACTTGCAAGCACATTTGCCTGAGGGCTTTTCTCTGGCCACCTGAGCCCAAAATGAAAGGAAATAAATGATCCGCCCCCTCCCCACCACCAGTAGTCCTCAATCAATGACTGATGGGAGCTAGTGTATAAACACCAACTTCCCTTGCCCCTAGGGTAGAATAACTTTGAGACTTGTGCCCCACATTTTCTCCCAGGATTTCCAAGCAGGATTAAGTCCCAGTTACCTATAATGGTAACTTGTTTGAAAATATACTAACTGAAGCTATGTCCTGGAATCAACCTTCTTGTCTCTAATTCGTCTCACTTGGGTCTTGTGCCCATCCCTGAACCAATCACTCTTTCTAGAAGGGACAGTTCTGTGACTGACTTGGTCATATGTCCACTCTTGGAGTCAAGAGTGAAATAAACACCAAAACCAGAACCACTGAGCTTGAGAAAGCAAAGAAAAGCAGAGCCACTTCCAGAAAGCATTATGATTAGATGTGGAACAGCCAAAAAAAACTATAGTCCTTTATAGAAAGAGACATCTGTTCCAGATTCACCTGCAGCTGTTGCTTACCTACTTAGAGGCAGCTAGTGGCATCGCAAAACACAAGACCTGTGGGAGAAGGTACTAGGAGAACTGTATCTACACACACACATACACACACACACACCAGCTGAGTAATGTTGGGGTCACACTATCATACTCTCCACAGCAGTATTCTCAACTTTGGCTACACATTAGAATTATCTGTGAGCTTTACAAATCCTGAGGTCCAATCCATAACCCAGGCCAATTAAATAAGAATCTCTGGGAGTGAGATCCAGGCATCAATGGCTCTTAAAGCTCCCCAGGTGATTATGATGTATAGCCAAGTTTGAGAACCATTAGCTATAATCCTAGGATGTTAGCGTCAATGTTGGTAGAAGTTAGAAAGGATGAAGGAGGAAGATATAAAGAATTGAAGAATCTGGGCAGAGACACTGGGGGGATGGAATTTTTTAAAGACTTATCACCATATAAAGAACACTGAAGTTAAGAAATATTGGAATTTGGGGAAAATATTTTTCAAAAGTCTCGCAGTTGGAAGGGACCTATTTCAACAGTTGGAAGAGATCTATTTCAACCTCCTACATGAATGGACCACATAAAGTGTGACCCTCTATTCTAATACCTACAGTGAATGGCATTCAGCCAACCCCTTCCTTGAAAAACTATATTATCAATTTACATCTACCTTCTTTATAAATTATACACATCTCCACTTCTCTTTAAAGCAATTCAGAATAAATCCAGTTCTATACAACAGCCCTTTGAACAGAAGACAGCTATTTTCCCTCCCCTATATACCAATTAATGTTAATAATAATATATCAATTCACACTGTAAAAGCCTATCATATCCATCATGTTATTTGGCTCTCACAACATCCCTACAATGAAGACATTATTTTACTATTTCCCATTTTACAGCGGATAAATGTGAGTCTCAGAGAAATTAATACTCGACTAAGGTCACACTAGGAAGTGCCAGAGTCCTACTTGAACCCGGGAATTTTAACATGAAATGTGTGCCTTTTTCACAATTTTTGTTATGGACACAGTGCTTTCATTAATGCAGTCAATGATGCTACTAAGCTTTTTTCCTTCATTGTTTTTATAACAGCTTTATGGATATATAATTCACATACCATAAAATTCACCTTTTAAAGTGTACAATTTAATGGTTTTTAGTGTATTCAGAGTTGTGTAATCATCATGACAATCTAATTTTTTAATATTTTCTTCATTCCAAAAAGAAACACCATATTCATTAGCAGGAACTCCCATTCCCCTCTCCCTCCAGCTCCTGGAAAACTGTGGTGTATCCATATAATAGGATATTATTCTACAATAGAAAGGAATGAAGTACACTACAGCATGGATGAACCTTGAAAAACATTATGCTAAGTTAGAGAAGCCAGTCACAAATGACCATATATTATATGATTCCATTTATATGAAATGCCCAGGATATGCATATTTTAGTTAAAAAGTCCACTAGGGAAACAGAACTGGCAGAGATATCTGTAAATATGATAGGTTTTTATAAGAATTCTCTCACTTGACTGTGTGGATGGGCAACTCCAAATTCCACAGAGCAGGCCACAAGCTGGGAACTCCAATGAAGGTTTTCAGTGAATTGCCCAGGAGAAGCTGGCTGGCTGTAGCAGAGCTGGAAGGTCTCTTTTCTGACTGCCAAAATCATCACTTCTCCTTTAAAGGCCTTCAACTGAATGGATGAGACCTCTTTCCTTGTTGAAGGCAGTCTCCTCTGTTGATTGTAGAGGTAATCAGCTATGGATGCAATCAACTTACTGATGATGTAAGTCTACAAAATATCCTCACAGTAATAATCAGGCTAGTGCTTGCTTGACCAAATAACTGGGCACTATAACTTGGTCAAGTTGACACATAAACTTAACCATCACAGTCCACCTCTTGTTGACTTGGCAGCCATGCACATCTCCTTAAACCATACTTAATCTCCAAATAAAAACAATAACAGTCATATTTTTGCCTAGCAATACTCAACTGTTCAGTGCATAGCCAGAAATGCACTAACTCTCCCCAGGATAGGGTGCATCCTTGGGTAATAGCCTCTCTTAAACTTGACATCCTGTTATTAAACACTATAACATGAGGCTAATACAATGTGTGTTACATGATAAGGGTGTAAGATAGGGAAGAAAATGAAGATATTTTATTTATGTATATATGCAAACATACACATAACAAAACAAGGAAGAAATATTCACAACTATTACAGTCCTCATATCTGTAACCAGCCACATGGTCATTGCTTATATTTATAACTACCTTCTTCCACTGCCCATTCCATATTCCCTTTACCCTCAGCGAGCACCTCAGCTGGCTGTGGCTCTTTGCCTGGCAGGGTGACCCAAACCTTCATTCCTGAAGTTTCTGGGCCATTAGCATCCCGGCCTGGATTGGGTGTTTCAGTTTTCCATTTGACTTTAATCACAGTGCATGGTAGTACTAAGAGACACCCTAGAGGACCGCTTGTATTCCAGGCAAACTCTTCTTTACCTCTACTGTGTAGTTTCAGTCCTATTTCCCTTTGATAGTAAGCCAGTACAGTAATTCCCTTCTTTGTCTATTGATTCAGTGGAACCCAAAGTGGACAGGTGGAAGTCATAACTTCCAGTTTATTGGAATCATCGCTGTGTTCCTGGTGGAAGCACTCCTCATTTTGGAACTAATACCTGTAAAACAGTGGAGCTTAAGTTTGCAGGGACAGGAAGCAAAAAATTTCCTGGTGGATCACTTTGGGTAATAATGAGTGCTGCCACTCCCATTTCCACCCCTTGATTCCAGGATCTGTGAATTCTGGCTTTGGGAGAAACAGCACCATATAGTGGAGGCTGATTTAGAGCATACACAGCCTCCTGGAGAACATTGCCCTAGCCCTGCAAGATATTGCCACCTAGTTGGCGCCATAATTGAGTCCTAAAATGGACATTCCACTGTTCTATCAATCCAGCTGCTTCAGGATGATGGGGAACATGGTAAGACCAGTGAATTCCATGAGTATATGCCCATTCCCACACTTCATTTGTTGTGATCAAAAGCACTTGATCAAAAGCAATGCTGTGTGGAATACCATGACAGTGGCTAAGGCATTCTGTAAATCCATGGATGGTAGTTTTGGCAGATGCATTGCATGTAGAGAAGGCTACCTCATATCCACAGTATATGTATGTGTCTATTACAGCTAAAACAAAACACTGCCCCTTACATGATGGAAGTGGTCCAATGTAATCAACCTGCCACTAGGTAGCAACCTGATCACCTCAGGGAATGGTGCCCTATTTGAGACTGAGTATTGGTCTGTTTCTGGTAGATTGGGCACCCAGCAGTGGCTGTAGCCAGATCGGCCTTGGTGAGTAGAAATTCATGTTGCTGAGCCCATGCATAACCTCCATCTCTACCACCATGGCCACTCTGTTCATGATCCCATTGGACAACGACAGGAGTGGCTAGGGAAAGAGGATGACTGGTGTCCACAGAACAGGTCATTTTATCCACTTAATTCTGAAAATCTTCCTCTGCTGAAGTCACCCTCGGGTGAGGATTCACATGGGACAAAAATATCTCCATGTTTTTTGCCCATTCATAAAGGTCTTTCCACATGCCTCTTCCCCAGATCTTTTTGTCATCAATTTTCCAGTTATGCTCTTTCCAAGTCCCTGAGCATCCAGCTAAACAATTAGTGACAGCCCATGAATCAGTGTACAAACAGACTTCTGTCCATTTCTCATTACAAGCAAAATGAACAAACAGGTACTCTGCTCGAAATTTCACTCACTGGGGAATTTCCCCTCACAGCCATCTTTCAGGGATGTCCCCAAAAAAGGAAGAAGTGCTGCAACTGTCCACTCCCGAGTGGTACCTATATATCATGTAGAATCATCTGTAAACCAGGCCTGAGTTTCCTATTCCTCAGTCAGTTGATTGTAAGGAATTCCCCAAGACGCCATAGTGTGGGCTGGGAAAGAGAAGGTAATGTGGTAAGAGTGGAGGCCATGAGCATTTGGACCACCTCCTCATGTGCCCTTAATGCCCGATCAAGGCTATCATGTATATCACACTTCAGTTTTATGATGGAGTGTTGCTGTGCATGCCCAACTTTATGGCTTGGTATGCCAGACAACACCCAGCTCATGATAGCTCAGGTCTCATGGTAACTTGGTGCTCATGGTTAAGCATTTGGTCTCTGCTAAGGCCCAGTAGCAGATCGAAAGCTTTTTCTCAAAATAAGGGGAATTATCTGCAGAGGATGACAAGGCTTTACTCCAAAGGCCTAAGTGTCTCTGTTGTGATTCTCCAAATGGTGCCTGCCGAAAGCCCCAGAAAGCATCTCTATTTGTTGCTGAAACTTCCAACACCATTGAATCTGCTGGATCATATGGCCCAAGTGGCAGAGCAGCTTGGATAGCAGCCTGGATCTATTGCAGAACCTCCTCTTGTTCTGGTCACCACTCAAAACTAGCAGATTTTCGGGTCACTTGGTAAATGTGCCAGAGTAGCACGCCCAAATGAAGAATATGTTGTTCTCAAAATCCAAAAAGGCCAACTAGGCATTGTGCCTTTTTTTTTGGTTTTAGGAGGGGCCAGATGAAATAGCTTATCTTTCACCTTGGAAGGGGTAATCGGACATGTCCCACACCACTGGACACTTAGAAATTTCACTGAGGTGAAGGTCCCAGAATTTTTGTTGGATTTATCTCCCACCCTCTGACACATCAATGCCTTACTAATAAGTCTAGAGTAGTTACTACTTTTTGCTCACTAGGTCCATACAACATGATATCATCAATATGGTGGACCAGTGTGATATCTTGTGAGAGGGAGAGACAATCAAGTTCCCTGAGAACTAGATTGTGACATAGGAAGAATTGACATACTCCTGAGGTAAGACAATGAAGGTGAATTGGTGGCCTTGGCAGGTGAAAGCAAACTATTTCTAGAGGTCTTTAATAATGTCAATTGAGAAAAAAGCATTTGCCAGATCAATAACTGCATACCAGTTAAGGGTATTTGCTCAAGCAAAGATACGACATCTGGAACAGCAGCTGCAACTGGATTCACCATCTGGCTAAGTTTATGATACTCCACTGTCATTCTCCAAGAGCCACCTATTTTCTGCACAGGCCAAATAGGAAAGTTGAATGGGGATGGTGGAAATCACCACCCCTGCCTCCTTCAAGGCTTTGATGGTGGCACCAATCTCTGCAATCCCTCCAGGAACCTGTTATTGTTTTTTTATTTACTATTTTGCTAGGTGGGGGCACTTCTAGTGACTTCACTTGGCCTTTGCTACCATAATAGCCCTCACTCCACAAGTCAGGGATCCAATGTGGGGATTCTGCCAGTTACCGAGTATGTCTATTCCAATTATGCATTCAGGAACTAGGGAAATAACCACAGGGAGCCACAGGACCCACTGTGATATAGACCTGAGCTAAAACTCCATCAGTCACCCGACCTCCATAAGCCCTACTCTGACTGGTGGACCACAGTGACGTTTTGAGTCTCCTGAAATCAATGTCACCTCTGAGCCAGTGTCTATAAATCCTTGAAATGTCTGGTCATTTCCTTTTCCCATGCACAGTAACCCAGTAAAAAGTGTAGATCTCTTTGGGGAGGGCTGGGAGGAAGATTAACAGTATAAATTTTTGGCAGTGTATCAGAGTTCTTCCCCAAGAAGACCAACCTTCTCATCATTCAAGGGACTTTGAATCTGTAAACTGTTTCAAGTCTGGGAATTGATTAAGGGGTTCTGAGTCTTTGTTTTTGTAATTCAAGTTAGACTTTTTTCAATTGACCTAGAACTCTTCTGCTTATACAGATCAAGTAAGAATTTTGTAGACTACCCATCTGTTCTAGTCAGGGTTCTCTCGGGAAACAGAATCAACACGAGATCTCTGTTAAAAATATAAGATTTTATAAGAGTCTCTCACGTGACCGTGGGGATACACAAGTCCAGGTTCCGCTGGCAGGCTGCAAGCCAGGGGCTCCGATGAAAGACTGATGAAGGGTCCTCGATGAGTTTGCTCCAATGAAAGACTGATGA
>PVKH010031545.1:0-12307 GCA_004027955.1 Chaetophractus vellerosus
TAGGAAATACAATTGTGAGTAGAAGTCATTAATGGAGTAAATGAAGTTTGTGGGTGAACAGGTCAACTTTGAAAGTGCAAAGAGATTACACATTATATGAAATTACAAGTTAACAGCATTCCTTTTTCATTTGAACGTATTTACCTATATTACTGAGCTTTTTAAACTGCTGTTGTTTGTTTTTTTGATTCTTGGCACAAAAGAAGGGATTTGACAAATCTAGTTTTTAAAGAGTTCTGTGGAGTAAAATTGTTCTCTTGCTTTTGAAACTTGTACATTACTTTTTGTATCAGAGAACACAGTGCGTCCATGTTTTGTGACATTTAAATAACATTTATGAAGTAATGGGTATAAGTTTTTGGCGTTATTATAGCTAACTGGGAAGAGTTAATTTACAGTTTTTCCAGAGGCCATGAATTCAATTACTTGTCAAGGTCTCTGGTCCTGGATTCAGAAGGCCCAGTTGCAGAGCCTGGTGCTAGGATCTTGGAACTATGGAATCTCACCCTTGAAGCATCAGTTTTCAAACCTGTACAATTTTTTTAAAAAGAAAAAAAAATCTTACTTCAGAATAAAAATACCTAACATTGGAGAATGGATTGGGCCTATTCTAAATTCTCATTAAATATTTGTGTTATTTTTTTCTTCTTTTTTTCATACTGGTAATTATTTACTCCTTGAATATCTGCTGTGAGTTAGCAAATGATTGTGTAGAAGGCAACAGTCAAAGTAGTTAATTTAACTCACTGCAAGTTGAGAGCTAAGCATGTGCCCAGGATGGTATTCGTAATTGTGACATATATATAAGACAGTGGCCCTGCATTCAATGTGCTAACTGGTAGGCTGGTGAGATAAGACATATGTGCTCTAATAACTACAGAATGATTTATTATTTAAATTGACGGTACTGCTTATATGCTATCTAATTCAAGTTTCCCCAGGCCCCCTTCTTCCTCAGCCTGTGGCTATTTCATAAGCGGTAACAAAAATTTTACTCCCTGTGATGGTTAATTTTATGTGTCAACTTGGTTAGGTCACAGTGTTGAGTTGTTTGGTCAAACACTGGCCTCATTGTTGCTGTGGAGGTATTACATAGGTGGGATTAGGGTCTACAATTGTTGATCTTAAGAATAGGAGCTGGCCCTCCAAAATGTGGATGGGCCTTGCTCAATCAATTGGAGGTCTTAACAGAAAGAACAGAGGGTTCCAGAGATCAGAAGGAATTCTACTTTTAGAATACACCCTCCACTTCTTCCTGAGTTTCCATGTTAAGGAATTCAGACTCAAGAATTCAATGTCACTCTCACTGGCATTTCTCGCCTCTGGCTCTCCCTACAAATTCAGACTTCCAATCCCTCACAATTGCGTGAGCCAATTTCTTATAATAAATCTCTTTATATATATCTATAAATCACTCCTGATTCTGTTTATATATATAAATTCTGTTGGAGAACTCTGACTGATATATTCTCCCTCTGTTCCACTCTCTCAGAACCTCCAGCCATTTCAGCATTCCTGCATGTTTGTTAAAGGAATTCTCACAAGTTTCATATGAGTTTTGTCAACTGGTCTGCCACAGTCACCACAAGATATCTTTCATGCTCTTTTCTTCCTGTGGGCTTGGTTTCCTTGGTCGTTGTCCTCAGTTTAAGTGGGCACTGGGGCTGCTTCATCCTTGTCCCTGCTGCTGGTAACTGCCATAGGAATACCAAACACATGGTTGCCAAGGGCGCTGGCTTCCAATGCTCCCCATGCTGTCAAATCCCAAAGTGTGGGTGTGGTGGTGTGTTCTACAGTGAAGTGTGGTGACTGCCTCTCTCTGTCCCACTGTGACCCACATGATCACCTGAACTTGAACTCATTGATGTTTGTTCCTCCAGGTCACATTCATTATTTTACATATTTTTTACATGTTTATTGAGCACCTTTTGTATGCTAGACACTCTACTAGGCTTTGGTACTACCAAGGTAAGCAAAAGTAAGTATGGTTCCTGTAATCATGTTTAGTGGAGGAGACTATCAGATAGTTTACAGTAATAGAGGTCAAACCATGGCTGTGTTACATGCAAGAAAAGGAGAGGGACATGGTGACATTATAATACAGGGTTTGATGTAGTTGGGAGGTCTTGGAAGGCTTCTCCAAGGAAGCAAATTGAATATCATTCTGAAGAATGAGGCAGGGTGAGGTGGTGTGAGAGTCCCAGGCTGAGGAGCAAATGGTACAAAAGTCACTTGGAGGATACCTTCATGCTCTGCTTACATCCTTTCTTTCCTCGTATTCAATCATGTGTCCGGAAGGGGAGCGGGCCCATATCTGAGACAGACCACATGCTGTCTCTGTCATCCTCTTATCCATGTACTAACATCCCAGATGTACATACAGCTTTCACTTACTAAGGACCCCACCCCATTATAATATCTGTATCAGAGGCTGGATTTCCTGGAACAGGGAATTTATTAGGGATGGATTATGGAGAGTCGTGAAAGCCAAGAAGAGGATTTGGGGTTTTGTTATAGAGTACTCTAGGGAGATGCTGCAGGTTATTAAACAAAGAAAGGCTGAAATTAAATGAACTTAGCAAAGTTTTAAAAAAAGTGCATAATAAGGAATGGATCAGAAGATCCAGAATCTCTTCTGCTGTTTGCAGATGGTCTGGTTCAGGTAATTACTCCAATTATCCAGTTATAAGGTGATGAAGTAGGAGTTTGATGGAAGAGAAAATTTGGAGGAATAGGAGAATTAAGTGATTTTCAATAAAGAAATAATAATACTTGTGAAATATCCCTCTAATGGGTGATGTAGAGGTTAGGGGGCTTGAACAATGCTGGCATCAGTGAATTGGGAATAGAAGAAAGGAGAGTCAACTTTGTGAAGAAATGAGTACATTATTTTGACATCTTGAGTTTGAGATTATGGTAGCCAATCAAGTGTCAACATCTACTACATTGGTAGAATGAGGTCGGCACTCATGAAGCATCCAGGCTTTATGATTTAGTGATATGCCTAGAGATGCTGTTTGTTCCAATGCGAGTTAATATGGTATAACATACTTATACTGCTTTTTAGAAACTCTGTCAACATTTAAAAAGACATGTTTATGTCAATAGCAAAAAATGAGCTTCAAAGAGTCTCTGTGACTTTTTTCATTCATTCTGACTTCATTATATCTTGGTTCTGCAGTGTCTAACTTGCATTCTGGTAGGCACATAGTAGGTGTTTATTGCATATTGAGTGAGTATTGTGACCAATTGATCACAGAATTTGATAACATTTTGTCTTTGCTAAACATTTTTCTTTGCTTGATAGAGATTTTTCAGTGTAGACATTCAAGCATGGATTACAGAAATCCACATACTTATGAATATACATCTAAATAAACTTTATTTAATTTTATTGTTCCCAAAGGTTAAAACATACAAACAAGGGATAAAATATTATTTTCTTTTGAGATGATTTATGTCTTAATTTTCACTTGCCCTATAATTAGAAATTTTGAACTCTTAAAAATATTTCAAGACAAAATTATTACCCAAGTAAACTTCAGAATTTATATCATTAACCCAATGACTTTTCTAAGCCTGGAACAACATTATTGGTACAAGTATCTGCACACACACACAGAGACAAATAAATAAAAAGGAGAGTTTAAAATAATTTGAAAATGATTTATTGTTGGCCATCTCTGTAGCTAGCAATTCAAATATTATTACTTTACTTTAGTGCAACAAGGGAGGACAGTAACTTGCTGTGGGCTAAAGGTAAATTATGATCTATTGCAAAGGAGGAAGCAAATGTACTGAGGAAAGAGGAAGGAGTTGAGAATGAGCCATGTGTTTTCTAAAATATTGTTTCAGATAACACTTTAGAAAAAAAACAAAACAAAACTTTGCCTGACCCTTTCTGGAAAGGGCCAGAATACACTGTGTGACAGACTACCTTTTTCAATCTTTGATAATTAAGGAATAGCATGTTGGTATAGGGAGGAATAGGTGGATGCTGTCTAATGCAAACCAAGATATCTAGAATCACAAATTATCCCTTCTTCACCTTGGCTTAGCAATCCTTTCCTGCATGCCAAGATTTAGGACAGCAATTCCAAGGTGATTTTGATTTTCTACTCCACTTAAGACTTAGTTGTAAAGTGAGCTTGAGTCTTCAGATTGGAAATTAGTTATGGGTTTCTGCATCAGAATCAAATAGTGATATGTTTTTATTTGAAATAAGAGGTGGAAAATTCATCCTTAAAACACTGTGGAGGTTCCAGGAAGATGGCATTGGAGTAGGGAGGCAGGGCTCAACTCTCTCACAAAAACAATGGAGAAAGGGCCAATAATCTGTCCAAGGGACCTTCATTGGGGGTCAGTAGACCAGGACTGTGCTAAACAACTCCAAGAAGGTGAGGGACATAGAGAGAAAGAACCTGAAACAACAAATGTGAGTTACCAAACCCCCACAGTGGCTGAGAAGGGTCCTCCTCCCCCAACTCCAAGATATTAAGCTGGGGTAAAACTCCTGGCTCACTGCAGCCATCTGAGAGGGGAACAGATGTCTTCCTCCCTGTCAGCTGTTACAAGGGAAAAAGAAAAGGGAGTCGGGGGGGGGGGCACTTCTCTGCAGGAAATTCAGCCAGTAGAGTCTGCTTTGAATCTTGGCTCCCACCAGACCAAAACACAGGAAAGCAGAGATTGAAGAAAGACCTCCATGGAAAGGTGCACTGACAAGTGCCATCTGATGACCAGTCTGTAAACTGCAGAGAAAAACTGCTTTTAGATGTCTCTCTTAACCCAAACTCCTAGGAGAATATCTGCACCCATTAGTGAGTCCTTGGTCCAATTTTCATAACTTAAGCTGAGCGGATTTAAAGACTTAGAATAAGTTGAACCAAATATCAATAAGCAGGAAAAACAATAGGCAAGAGAGAGAAATTGGCCATCAGAGTAAATACGCCAACATATTCAGATGTCTAGACATCAGCAAATAATTATAAGCCCTACTAGGAAGCAGGAAGAGATGGTCCAGCCAAAGGAACAAACCAAATATCCTGAAGAGATACAGGATTTAAGACAATTAATCAGTGATAATCAAACAACTCTCCTAAATCAATTCAAAGAATTGAAAGAAGATATGACTAAAGAGATAAAGGATATTAAGAAGACACTAGGTGAGCATAAAGAACAATTTGAAAGCCTACAAAGAAAAGTAAAAGAGATTATGGAAATGAAAGACATGATGGATGAGATTTAAAATGCATTAGAGGCACATAGGAGCAGATTTGGATTGCTTGAAGACAGAATTAGTGATTTAGGAGACAGTACATCTGAACTAGAAAAGACAGGAGAATGGAAAGAGAAGAAAATGGAAAAAAACAGAGCAGGGTCTCAGGGAATTGAATGACAATGCAAAACAAACATACGCATTATCGATGTCCCAGAAGAAGAGAATGAAAAGTGGCAGGAAGAATATTTTACGAAATAATGACTGAAAATTTCCAACCTTTATGAAAAACATAAATATCAACATCCAAGGACAACACACCCCATACAGAATAAATCCAAATAGAACTACCCCAAGGCACCTACTATTCAGAATGACAAATATCAGACATAAAAAGAGGATTCTGAAAGCAGTAAGAGAAAAGCAATGCATTACATACAAGGCAACCTTGATAAGATTAAATGCCAAACACTCATCAGAAACCATGGAGGTGAGAACAAAGTGGTATAATGTATTTAAAGTACTCAAAGAGAAAAACTGCAGCCAGGAATTCTGTATCCAGCAAAACTATCCTTCCAAAATGAGGTTGAGTTCAAAGTCTTTAAAGACAAATAAAACTGATTGAATATGTGGCCAAAGACCAGAATTATGAGAGATACTTAAGGGAGTGCTGCAGCCTGAAAGGAAAAAACAAGGGTGAGAGACTTAGAAGAGTATATAAATGAAGATTATTAAGAAGGGAAAAGTAAAGGGTAAAAAGACAGAGAACAGTAAGATATGACAACAGAAGGCGAAAGACAAAATGGATGAGTAAGTTATGCCCTTATAGTAATAACATTGAATGTTAATGGCTTGAACTTCACAAACAAAAGACATGGACTGATAGAATTGATAAAAAAAATGTGAACCATCTATATATTGTCTACAAGAGTCTCACCTCAGATGTAAGGACATAGTTAAAAGTGAAAGGTTGGAAAAAGATATTCCATGCAAATAGTAACCAAAAAAGAGCTGGAGTAGTGATACTAATATTGGCCAAATAGATTTTTAAATGCAAAACTGTTACAAGGGATGAAGAAGGTCATTTTATATTAATAAAAGGGGCAATTCACCAAGAAGAAATAACTATAATAAATATTTATGCACCTAACCTGAGTGTCCTAAGATACATGAGGCAAACACTGGAAAAACTGAAGGGAGAAATAGAGGTCTCTACAATAATATTTGGAGATTTCAATACACCATTCTCAGTATTGTGTAGAACATCTGGACAGAGAATAAATAAAGAAACAGAGAGCTTGAATAATGTGTTAGATGAACTAGACCTAACAGACATCTACAGAGCATTGCACCCCAAAACAGAAGGCTATACATTCTTTTCAAGTGCTCATGGATCCTTCTCCAGGATAGACCATATGCTGGTTCACAAGACAAGACCTAATAAATTTTAAAAAGATTGAAATTATACAAAACACTTTCTCTGATCATAATGGAATGAAGATAGAAATCAATAATGGATGGAAAAAGGGAAACTTCATAAATATATGGAGATTAAACAACACACTCATGAATAATCAGTGGGTCAAAGAAGAAAATGCAAGAATTCAGCAAATATCTTGAGACAAATGAAAATGAGAACACAACATATCAAAGCCTATGAGACTGGGGGAAGGTTAGGGGAGGGAGCAGGTGAACACTAAGTATTGGCAGGTACATGGTTGAAACCACCATGTTGGGAAAGCTCTTTTGGCAATATGACAGAGAAGGGTTACTGGTTTAGGGTGTTCAATGAGGTAGGCATTCGGGAAAGGACACATTTGGGGCAGTCTTCTAGGGAGTATGTGAGTGATCATTTTGTCATATGTGATGTATCAGTGGGTGGAGACCTACATAATGAGCGGGAAGGAGTTGGACTCCCATCCTGGGGAGGTCTGCTATGTTCTCAAACAGAGGAGCGGGAGTCTCTTGAGAGCATGGGAGGTGCCTAGTAGGGGAGGACAGACCAGTGTGTCAAACCCTCAATGTTGTTGCAAGTAACTATGAATCTTGTCCTTCAAGGAATGAAGTCTGTTGGTCGCCATAGGCCCAAGGGGAGTAGGAGACAGGAATAGAATAGATGGACCAGGAGGTATTTTGGGGGCGATGGAAGACTTCTACTTGATCTTGCAATGTTGGATACAGGCCATGTTAAATTTCATCAAAAATTTATAAAAGTGTAAGGTCCAAAATGTAAACCATAATTAACCATTGAACATTGTTGGTGGCTATGTTTCAATATTTGTATATCAGTTGTAACAAATATATCATCCACATATAAAAAGGTTATTAATATGGGAAGGGGAAAAGGGGGAGAATGTTGGGTAAATGGGAGTGACTTTACTATGATCTAAAACTTCTTTGAAGAGAAAATGAGAAAAAATAAGACACTGGGGGAATAAATGGAAGAAAATGTCACTGTACATATAGGACAACAGATCTTACAGTGATGAAAGGCAAAATGTCAAAAAATTTTTAAAAATATTTTTCATTATTTTTTAATATCCTAATTTTTTAATTTTATTTTTAGTTTTTTTAAAAAAATTTCTGTACTTTATTTCTTATGTTTATAACTATCATTAGTATTTCATTTTCTTATTAATTGTCTTTGTCTATTTTATTGGCTTCATTTTTGAAGATGTTTTGGATAACAGAAGGGTTACAGCTGTAGCAGGGGAGGACCATTGGTGTGGGGTGTCAGTGATGGGGGATACATGGGAGGAAGTTCACCTGGGCATACATATAAGGCATATAAATGTATTCAAATGTTCATAGGGCATTGCCACAGTAGATGGAGACTCACACAATAATCAAAAGAATATAAAATTCCCATCCTGGGGAGCTCTTCCATGTTCTTAAATAGAACAGCAACAATACCCCAAGTACAGAGGCAATGACTAGTGAAGGAGGACGGTCCATTGATGGGCCCTTGATATTGATGACTATGCTTATGAGCCTTTGCTCTTGAAATGGAAACAGCCTAGTGTTGTAGGCTGCATAAGAGTTACCTACTGGGAGCCTCCTTGTTGCTCAAATGTGGCCTCTCTCTAAGCCAAACTCAGGATATAAATGCAATAACTTCCCCCCAGCATGGGACATGACTCCCTGGCACTGAGGGATTGTTACCAAGTACCAACAAGCAATGCAACTGGAAAAAAAAAAAAGTCACCAAAATGGGGGAAAGATAAAGATAAGTGAGTTTACATGGCTAAGAGACTTCAAAGTGAGTTGGGAGATCATTCCAGAGGTAACACTTATGCACATCTCAGCAGGATCTCATTGACAGCCAAAGTAGATATTACCCCAAATAGCAGGGCTCCTGAGGGCCCTGGAAACATCCAGACACTATAATCAGGACAGATAGCTCAGGAGTTTGGTCCGTTGCCAGTGGGCCCTACTTTGGAATTTATGCTACCCAGTGTGACAGAGTTGAACTCAGTTGTGATTTCCCTACACATGGCTCTTCTGTCCTTCTCTATGCACTCATAATTAGTACTAAAGTTGGTAAGTGTATATCTGAGAGACTTAAATCTTTGGGCTGTCCATGTGCCAGCTGGGCCCTGAATCTCAACGGAGTTGCAATACCTATTCTCCAGTTCACTGGACTCACCCAGAACAACTAACAAAGAGGAGATGATGGATAACCAACATACCAAGTAGCTGAGAGTGTCTACAACTGCAAGTAAGACAGTCCCATCCATCAGCCATATGGGATCGAAGCCCCCTCTCAATTAAAGGTAGAGTTGGTATCACCATCCCAGAATCCTCACGATTGGGAAATGAACTATGGACTAAAGTAGACTTACTAGTATCCTACTATAGACTTATTGTGATTCTAGCAATGGAAGAAATGTCATTGATGTGGAGCCAGTAGCCACTGGAGGTTCTGAGAGTAGAGAGAAGGAAAAACAAGTGTAAGACAGCAGCATTTTTGGGACCTGGGAATCATCTTGAATGACATTACAACAACAGATATAGGCCATTTTATATCTTGCCATAACCTACAGAATTGAGTGGGAGAGAGTGTCCACTACAAGGTAAACTATAATCTATGTTTGGGGAACCGGCTGTAGCTCAATTGGTAGGGCTCGGGTTTATCACATGGGAGGCCCTGGGTTTGGTTGCCAGGGCCTCCTCAAGTAGGCAGACTGCCTCAAGAAGGCAAGCCGCCATGGGCAGGGCAAGCCACCAGTGGGCAGGGCAAGCCGCCGCACGGTGAGCTGACTTGGCGGGTCGCTGCAGCGGGGGGAGACAAGCAGACACAGAAGAACACAAAAATGAACACAGCAGGAACAAGTAGAAAGGGGGGAATATATAATAAATAAATCTTTTAAAAAAATCCGTGTTTAGTGGCAATACTCCAAATGTGTTTATCAATTGCAATGAATGTACCACATTAATGAAAGATGTTGCTAATGTGGGAAAATGTGGGAGGTGTGGGAAGCAGTGCATATGAGAATCCCCTATATATTCTCTGTAACATTTATGTAATCTAAGTATGTTCTAAAAAATAAAAAAATTAAAAGAGAAAAAAACAAAACAAAACAAGAAAACAAATCCTATGGGACACTGCAAAGGCAGCGCTGAGAGGGAAATTTATAGTCCTCAATGTTTACATTAAAAAAGAAGAAAGAGTGAAAATTGAAGATCTAACTGTACCTGGAAGAACTTGAAAAAGAACAACAAACGAATCCCAAACCAAGCTGAAGGAAATAAATAATAAAGATCAGAGCAGAAATCAATGAAATCGAGAACAAAAAACAATAGAGAGAATCAACAAAATCAAAAGTTGGTTCTTTGAGAAGATCAACAAAATCGACAAACCCTTAGCTAGACTGGCAAAGAAAAAAAAAGAAGATGCAAATAAATAGAATCAGAAATGAGAGCGGGGACATTACCACTGACCCCACAAAAATAAGAGAGATCATATGAAGTTACGATGAACAACTGTATGCCAAAAAACTAGAAAATATAGATGAGATGGACAAATTTCTAGACACACAAAACAACTACATTGACCCTAGAAGAAAGAAAAGACCTCAACAAACCAATCACAAGTGAAGAGATTGAAACAGTCATCATAAACCTCCCAAAGGGAAAAGCCCAGGACAAGATGGCTTCACAGGTAAATTCTACCAATCATTCAAAGGTGATCTAATACCAATCTTGCTCAAGCTCTTCCAAAAACTCAACAGGAAAGAATGCTACCAAACTCATTCTATAAAGCTAACATCACCCTAATACCAAAACCAGGAAAAGACACTAAGAAAAAAGAAAAATACAGACCAATATCTCCAATAAATACCGATGAAAAATCCTCCACAAAATACTTGCAAACTCAAACCAATCCAAAAGCACATTAAAAGAATTATGCACCATGATCAAGTTGGTTTTTAATCCAGGTATGCAAGGGTGATTCAACACAAGAAAATCAATCAGTGTAATAAACTACATTGATAAATTGAAGAAGAAAAATCACATGATCCTCTCAATTGATGCAGAAAATGCATTTGACAAAAGTACAGCACCCTTTCTTGATAAAAACCCTCCAAAAGATAGGAATAGAAAAATATTTCTCAATATGGTAAACTACATATAAGAAAATCTTACAGCTAGCATTGTACTCAATGATGAAATACTGTAAGCTTTCCCACTGAGATCAGGAACAAGACAATGATGGCCACTGTCACTGTTATTCAATATTGTGCTAGAAGTTCTAGCTAAAGCAATTAGGCTAGATAAAGAAATGAAAGGCACCCAAATAGGAAAGGAAGAAGTAAAACTTTCACTATTTGCTTATGATGTGATCCTCTATCTTGAAAATCTTGAAAAATCCACACAAAGCTGCTAGAACTCATTGACAAGTTCAGCAAAGTGGCAGGATTAATTAATATGCAAAAATCAATAGCACTTCTATACACTATTGATGTGAAATCTGAGGAGGAAATCAGAAAAAAATATAATAGTGACTAAAATAATCAAATATTTCAGAATAAACTTAATCAAATACATAAAGGATCTGTATTCAGAAAATTACAAAACATTGCTAAAATAATTCAAAGAAGCCAACTTAAATGGAAGGACATTCTGTGTTCATGTATTGGAAGAATAAATATCATTAAGAGGTCAATCCTACCCCAACTAATTTATAGATTCAATGCAATCCCAATAAAAATGCCAACAGCCTTTTTTACAGAAATGGGAAAGCCAATATTCAAATTTATTTGAAAGGGTAAGGGTCCCTGAATAGCCAAAAACGTCTTAAAAAGGAGAAAAGAATTTGGAGGACTCTCACTTCTTGACTTTAAATCATATTACTTAGCTTCAGTGGTAAAAGCACATGGTACCGGCATAAGGACAGACAGATTGACCAAAGAAACTGAATCAAAAACTCAGAAATAGACCCTCACATCTACAGTCAAGTGATTTTTGACAAGGCTGTGAGGTACTCCCTGCTGGGTCAGAACAGTCTATTCAACAAGTGGTGCTTTTCAAAAGAAAGAAAGGGGATCCCTATCTCACACAAAATTATACAAAATTTAATTATGCAAAATTATATAAAAATTAACTCAAAATGGATCAAGGACCTAAATAAAAGTGACAAGCATAAAACTCCTAGAAGAAAATGTAGGAAAACATCTTCAAGATCTTGGGACAGGCAGTAGTTTCTTAAACCTTACACCTAAAGCATGAGCAAGAAAAGAAAAAATAGATAAATAGGATCTCCTCAAAATTCAACACTTTTGCACCTCAAAGGGCTTCGTCAAAAGGTGAAAAGGCAGCTGACTCAATGGGAGAAAATATTTTGCAATCACATATTCGATAAGGGTTTAATATCCATCATATATAAAGAGATGAGACAGATGAGTTCATAGGGCTAAGAGACTTCAAAATGAGTCGGGAGGGCAACCCAGAGGTAACACTTATGCAAACCCCAGTAGGACCTCCTAGACTTCCAATATGGAAATCACCCCAAACAGAGGGCCACCAGAGGACTTTGGAGATATCCAGGTCCTATACCAGGGCAGATAATCCCAGAGTTTGGTGCCTTACTAG
>PVKH010031546.1:0-12306 GCA_004027955.1 Chaetophractus vellerosus
AGCTCCCTGGTCTGCTGCATTTCTTATTGTCTCTCGTTGGTGTCTCTTTTTGTTGTGTCATCTTGCTGTGCCAGCTCTCTGTGAGGGCCAGCACTCTATGTGGGCCAGCTTTCCTGCGTGAGTCAGCATGCCGCATGGGCCAGCACGCTTCTTAGGCCAGCATGCCATGCAGGCCAGCTTGCCTTTCACTAGGAGGCCCCAGAAATTGAACCCAGGACCTCCTATATGGTAGATGGGAGCTCAATCACTTGAGCCACATCTGTTTCCCATTCACCATTCCTTTCTAAGCCACCCTCAACACAATTGCCCAGTTGCTTTCTTTCTCTAGCTCTTCTTTCCACGTATTTTTTTTAATAAAAAGTTATTCATATAGGATATCAGGAATATACAGAAATGGAAGGAGGCTCATTCAAACCCAACCCCCCAAAACGATCAAAATTAACATTTTGGTATAGATTTATCTTCTGTTTTTTTACATTTTAAAATTATATTTTTAAAAACTTAGTATCTGCAGGTATCCACTAAAAGTAATTTTTGTAAGATATAAATAATAAGCCTATAGTGGAGATCAAATGAAATCATAAAAAAATATGCAATCTAAAAGCAGGAAGAATAAAATGAAAACAGAACAAAGAACAAATAGGATAATTAGAAAATAACTAATAGAATTTCATCAAGAGGTATCAATAATTATCTTAAATGCAAATGATATCAACTCACCAATTAAAAGACAGTCTATAAGAAACCCACAATAAATAAAAGATATAGGTTAAAGAAAAAGGAGAGAAAAACAGATCACTGATTCCATGAGCTTGGTAGGGGAATGAGTTAACTATAAAAGATTATGAGGAAATTTGGGAAGGGGGTGATGGAACTGTTATATTTGTGATTTTGGTCAAAATTGTGTCAAACTCATAGAACTGGTACATTTTAAGGTATCTAAATTATACCTCAACAAACGTGATTAAAACTAAAACAAGTGAACTGAAGAAAAAAATGGAAAGAATACCTTCAACATGACCCTGTCCCTTAAATTAAAACCATAAGGAAGAACCAGAGATGAAAAACTAATATCTCCCTCTCTTCTCTCACCCTAGTCTGACTTCCCAGTGGTAATCACCCTTAGCAGTTTCTGTTTTCAATTCTTTTGGTGCTTAAAGTTTTATTTAATACAATTAATTCTTCAGTATGCAAATGACAAAATTAATATACTTTTAACAACTTGCACATTTTCTTTCCCTAGCCCATGATTTTCATTATATATTTACTTTATTACATTTTATAATGGGATAAAAGAAATCTGTGCTCCTTTCTTAAAGGCAAAGCAAGCAAGCAAATAGATATGACAAGTGGTGATTACATGTTACAGAGAAAAATAGAGAAGAGAGAGTGGGGGGCAGCTAGTTGCTGTTTTATATATAGTGTTGTCAGGGAAGACCTCACAGAGAAGGTGACATTTAAGCAGAAATCTAAAGGAAGTGAGACATGCAGTTCTCTGGGATTCAGGAAGAGGGCATAGTAAGTTTTGAACTTGTAGAATGCTCAACAGTTCAGGAAAGTACAAGGAGGTCATTGTGCTTGCAGTGGAATCAGCGATGGAGAACATGATAGAAAATGAGCTCAGAGGGATTTTAAGGTGTTAGATCATTCAAGGTCATTTAGGCTATTTTAAGTCCTTTGGCTTTTAATCTGAAAGAGATGGCATATTGTTGTACAATGCTTAGTAAATATTCACTTCTGAACTAAGCAGAAAAGGAAATATAAACCTAAGCCAATAAATCCCTAGCTCTCAAGAGAAAATGTCTGTCATCAGGATTTAATGGATACTATAATTTTGTAATTATAATTCTCTTCATGAAGGCTATCAATCACCATCATTTTTTGTATCTCCCATTATTCTTTTTTGTAGTTCTGTATATTTAGCTAGAATATCTCTTGAGAAAATTTTTCATAAGGGAAATATGAGTAGAAAATATTCTTAAACCTGATATATCTTAAAATATCTTATTCATGACCTTAAGCTTGGAAAGAAAAAGTCTGTCTTCTAGTATTCTGAGAAGTCTAATTTTGTTGTAAATACCCACTATTCTTCACCAGAAGCTTTTAGCATTCTGTTTTACTTTAGTCTTATAGTTCTAAAATTTCAGCCCAATAAATCTAAGTGTGAGCTTTTTGCACATTTGTGCTAGCCAGCTTTAGGTATGCCCTTTAATCCAAAGACTCACATGTTCCATTAACACTAAGAAAAGTTGATTTCCATTATGTTTTTGATTATTTTCTTTCTTCCAATATATCTTTTATTGGAAACTCTTAGTGGGTAGATGTAAATTGGATCTATTCTCCATATCAACTTCCTGTGAGCATTGTTTTAGCACTATCTATTCTGTTTTCTATTCTAGTATTTAATTTCGAGGAGCTCTCTTCTGTTCTCTAGTTCCTTTTTCAATAAATGCTGTTCTTTGGCTATAGATAAGTCATTCTTTTGAGGCTTTCTGAGGATAGTTATTAGCATTCTTTTAATTCAAGAAATAAAAAAAGAATATTATCTTCATTTTCTCTGTGGAGAGGTTTTCTTCTCCCATGACGTTTCTCTCTCTCAAAATATATTTTTCTTTAAAGGTATGAAAATTTTATTTGACAGTCATATTTTAAAATGGAGCAACAAACTGCTATTCTCCATGAAGTATATAAAAAGAAACAATAAAGATAACTATTTATAAAGAATGCTATTTAAATTGACCTGCAAACAACGCTTCTTTAGCAAATTCTTTCTCACATATTAAAATGCCAGTCTAGAGCAAGTAGGGTATATAAGAAACAACAATTCAAAACATAAACAGTGGAATCTGTTTTCAAAAATATTCTCAAAAAATAAACAAACTGTGTTAAAAACAATTTTCATTCAGTAGTTACAGAGGTAAGGATTTTGCATAGAAGTAAAATTACACTGCTAAATACGTACACATGAAAGAATGTAGCAACGTTCTCCCCCCCTTTAAAAACAAGGAAAACCTTCCTTAGGGTTGATTAACACATAAAACTTTAAAATCTACTTTTCTGAGCTCATTTGACTCTACAAGCCAACTTTAAAGCAATCACTTTTGTCCTTGTTCTCTCTCTCTGACACAAACACAAACGTTTCATAATTCTTAAAAGCTGATGCCATATTTAGTTGTGACACTAGAGGGCCACAGCAACACACTACTTCAATACAGATGTCTTAAGAAATGTAAACCAAACCTTCAAAATGATTTTTCTATCAAACTAGTTCTGAAAGCTGAACCCAGAAGACTGCATATTCTACTCTCTGTTTTGTGCTTTTGCTGACTGTAAGACACAATAGTAAAATACTTGCATGTCAAAGCACATTCATGTTAAAAATAACTGATAAGTATATGAATACAAATCATTTTTTTAAATTCAAAGTTGAATCTCATGACATACTCTTTCTTAGCTATTGAGACTACATGTGAATTATAGCTAATGGACTCAGTACTCTTTAGTTTAAATAGTAAGTCAGATCTGTTTTTCTGCCCTTTTGGTCTCTTGGAATTTAATTTTAAAATTTATTTCAAATAGGGGAGCAGATGTGGCTCAAGCAGTTGAGTGCCTGCCTCCTACATGCGAGATCCTGTGGTTCCTAAAGAAAAACAAAACAAAACAAAACCAACAAAAAATGAGCAGACAAGCAGAGAGACAATGACCAAAACAAAACAAAACAAAACACACAATGAGCAGACAAGGAGCAAAAACAATGAACAGACAACTAGCAAAACAATGAGCAAACAATGAGGAAAAAAAAAAACAAAACAAGCAGACAACAAGCAAAAACAAATGAGCAAACACTGAGCAAACTGACAAGAGAGCCAACTCAGGGGAGCCAATGTGGCCCAGTGGTTGAGTGCCAGCCGCCTGCATATGAGGTCCCAGGTTCAATCCCTGGTCCTGGTACCTTAAAAAATAAAAATAATAATTTATTTCAGAATATAAGATGCAAAGGAGAATAAAAAGATAAGATAAGATATTTTCTGTAATGAAGAGGAGAAATTAGTATTTGTGGGATTTTTCTTGCATGTTTGTTTTAAAGCTGTGTTCGAAAATACTGCAAAGAACTGATACCTTGGAATCTTTCTTTTTTAGTTCTGAGGTAGCTAATACAATTATAAGGGAACAGGAAAGTTAAAAAAAACGTAATATGTCCAGCAATAGTTAACATGTTACAGTTCACTTGAATAAGGACTCTAAAACAAAATTTAGAATTAAGAGAATTGGATTCATTCCAGATGTTGGCAGAGGACAATCGACTTTATCATATATAATTCCCAAGCCAGAATCTTAATAGAGAAACCCATCGCCAACTTGGAAAATGTAAATTAGACTTAAGTCAGAAAATATTCTCCTCCTTTTGAAATTTTCAGTTACTATTGTTACTTAAGAGACTTGGAAAGTAGCATTTACTCTATCACCATTGTCCCCAGTACTCTGAAAAGTTTAATGATCATGAGAATCCCTTTGGATTATAAAAACATAGGTATGACCAAAACATAGCTTCTAAAATAATATGACTAATAATTTCTAATAAGATGACATTTTAAGATAATTTCATTTATATTTAACTACATTAATTGAGTGGCTATTAGGTGCTTGGTACTGCATCAGGCCCAGTGGATAACAAGAGGAAGAATCAATTTCCACAATTGAGAAACAGATTTATAAACTGATCATTTCAAACATAATAGATTAAGTCTGCAGATAAGAATTATTAGTCAGCCATTCTCTCTATTTTCAAAGGAAAATAAAACAAGAAAATGTATCACATTGGTAAGACCAAAGGAGATAACAAAAATCATAAATCTTGAGAAAGTAAGATAAAAACTAAGAGAGGAAAAACTCCATGACCACTACCTACCACCACCAACAACAACTGCTGAGAGTTTCTAGGCAGAGTCAACTCAGTTGTATTTGGATTTCGAACATGGTTTAATGGGTTTTCAAAAATATTCAGTCAGTACAATCCCAAGAATATCTAATTTAGCCCTTTCCAGATTTATTTCAAAGAAAACTTACACTGTGTTTCTGATTCAATCGCCCCTAACCCATCTGTAGCTGTTTAGTTTAGCTGGTTAAAACATAATAATAATGAGGCCAAGATCATGGATCTGATATCTATATGCATTGGTTGTAGTCACATGTTCATAACTACAGCCATATCTCTAAATACAGATAGTTTGTCACAATGAGACATTGCTCAACCTCTGATCTTTACTTTCAACATCTAGATTTTCAATTACAGTCCCCTGTGCTTCTCTGTTCCTCATTCCCTTCAGGAGGACTTGTACTTTAATCTCATCAAGACCCCGGTGACCTCCCAAGATTCTCTAAGCCTCCTCTGTTCTCTCAGATAATCAGTTCTTTCTTGACATCCTCTGTTTCCTGTTTATTCTAGATCCTGTGTTGTCACACACATATATATTGGCCAGAATACATAATAGCTTCCCATCCAGTGAACTCATAAACCTGATGGGTAGAACTGTACCCCCTTTCCAGTCTTCTGATAGTACATAGTTGCAGGGCTTACTAATTTTGTGGTGATTATTTCTCTATAGGTTTATCTCTCCCATCATACCTTGAGATAAGTGCTAGCTCATTCCACTTTGACTCCCTATCCCTATCATAGTGCCTGTAAGGTAGGTACTGAATAACTATGTATTAAATGATAGGTATTCAATAAATGTATGAAATGATATCACATGATGATGTAAGACAGTACAGATAACTATAACAAATTCCCCACTAATGATATATCAGCTCAAAAGAGTAGGTCATAATAGTGGCAAACTGATAATATGACTGATAATTTTCTAATAAGATGAAATTTTAAATAGTGCTAGCTTCACTTATAAGAATGTTTAATCCTTCAGTTAAGAACATATAAATAACTCAAGTTTGCACACTCTCCTCAAAAAGTACGCATTTGCTGAAAATACACCTCTCTTTCTAGTCTCTCCTTTATTTATCTAAAGATTCAGGAATGAACCATGATATAGTGGTTAATGGGAAAATCTTGTTAATATCTGGACAAAACTGTAAATTAGACTAAGTTAAGAGAGATTCCTATTGGCCTCAAAATTATCAGTTTTTTAGGCATTTGCAATGTTCCATGAAGAGATGTTATTCAGATTGCAAGAAATCAAGGCCAAGAAAGAGAATGAGGGGTCAGGGTTGCTGAGATAGATTTGGAAGTCAGTCATGTATAGGTGGTAACCAAAACCACACATGCTATTTTCTCAGATCCATGATCCATGATATTTCTAAGGGCCATTCCACAAGCCAAACGCCCATACTGTTAGCAAACCAAGGGAGGAAACACACTTTTGGGTTTTATGAGTTCAAGATGTTCTTTCACCTTATAAAACCTGATCATTCCCTCAGAAATTTTCCTGCTGGTCTAAAACTTTCCTTAGTTGGTATCAGCTCAAGGTAAAATATTAAGGGGGAGGAAACACAGATGAAATATAGTTAGCTACTGTGTGACTTAAAAATGGAGAGAAGAAATAAAATACTAATGATAATGCCCAGATAATAACAAATGTATACTCCCGGGTTATCTTTAATACATATTTTCCTTCTATACCCTCAAAACAAAAGGTCAGCTAGTAAGTACAAAAGGTTTTGTGATTCACTGATACATAATTCGAGAATTTGAAGAGCTCATCCAGTGATGAGCTGATGTCTTTGAAGTTCTTATTTTACAACTTATCACTTACTAAATTTTGATATTTTGTTACAAATACACGATATTTAACAGAGCAATCTTTTCTAAAGGAAAAAATATAACTAAATAAAGTCTTTAGACTTGAAAAAGGAAATAACTCATTTCAATATTGGGCACACATGTTTTAGCTACCTACCTATCCATGCTAAATTTGAGTTGATTTGCCTTAAATTCATATGTTTTGAAATGGAAGATGTATTGATTAACAACTTTGTAAACATTATCCAGTAGTAAGACTTAAAAAAATCAGCTCATCTGTCATTAAGTTGGGAGACTGGACATAATTTACAACTGAGCTTTCACTCCAAAATAACCAAAACTGATTTGCTATAAATCTGAAATGTAGCTAATTCTCAATGTGATAGAATAAAATGGGAAATTAGCGTTCCAACTTGAATACTATATAACTTTCTTTTCTTGGCAGAAAATTTATTTGATAAGATCAAAATACATATGGAAAGCACAGTCTACTGGTTTGAGGTTCAGACATGAAGCCAGAAAGCTCTGTCACTGATTTGCTATGCTTGGGGAGTGTTCCAACTTCCTGCCTCAGCTTGCAAATTTATAAAAGGGGAATATAACACTACAGAGAGGCTAAATGGCCTCACACTGAATCCTAATCATTTTAAAAGAAAAACAATACAAACAAAATGTTTACGTTCCACTCAAAGGAAAAAAAAAACCATGATTTTCACAAAATTATACTATTTTGTTACGTTACATCTACATTCCATAAATTAACAAAGATTGCAAACTCGGCTCCCCAACTATTTCCCTGACACAACAAAATCAGAACAGTTTTCTACTTCCTCAAAGAAAATAAAATTTGGTAAACAAAACTGGAGGATCCCAGGGTGAAAGAGATATTGCTGCTCCATTCATGTTTTCTTCTCCCAAAAAGCTCCATAAACACTTCTTCATGATAGTTACTGATACTGGCAGTGCAAACACACAGGCTAATAATCCCACATCCCATACTCTGACAGCATTTGAAATGATACAGGCTGTAACTTTTCTCTAATATAGAGCCTATGACAATACATGTTTGATCAGATCTGTACCCCTAGCTTATTCTGAAGTGTTTGTTTGTTTTGTACTCAATTTAAATTTATTTATTTAATGCTGTATGAACAAAAAAGGAACAAATTTCTATTATTGCTCAGAATTTTGATTTCAGACCAATTCATACCTTTTAAGTGGACCAACATTTTAGATTTCTTAGGCAATTTGTCACCCTATTCCCAACCCATCACAGCAATGAATGGGAAAAGTTCTGTTTAGTAGTGTCTGGAAGTGGGGGAAAAAAAGTTTGCCAGACTGAAATAAATGTGCAGTTAAATAATGTGTTGATCTGTTTTATGTAAATTATAAAAAGAATGTTAGTGAAAATTCCCTTGCTATACTATCCACTCAATTTATCAGAAATTATTTTGATAGGAAAATCCAAAATACCCATATTTTCTTTTTAGCTATTTCAACTCCATCCTGTCAAGTTTCTATGACACATGCATAGAAAAAGCAAAACAAGACAAAATAACATTAATAGATGGGACTCTGTCCCCAAACTTAATTTTGTTTCTTCTGGTGATATGTCCATTCTTACGTGTGTAGCCCTCCTTTCATCACCCTTCCTTTTCTCCCAAGGGTAAGTGTCATAGAAAGAAGCCATCAACTTGATTTCTGTTGGTAGGCAGTGATATCCATTTTTTTCCCCAACTAAAAAATATCTAGGGTCACTTAGCTCTTACAAACTTTGGTTGAAAATCCAAAAGTAATTTTTACTCAACATTTAACTACACCTAAGGTCATACTGCAGATAGCAAAGATGTTATGAAATAGAAGCAGAGTAAATCAATCATATAGATAAGTACGGGATAAATATTTGGATTTTAATTTTCAATTATGGGTCTAATTCACTGACTGCTTTAGTGTTTCCTACTCAATGATCTGGTATTTCCACCTGCCTACAGGCATAGGCTAAAGTAATAGTAATGATAAAAAATCACTGTACCACTAATACTATGCTAAGTATAATCCCTAATAGGCCTATCAACCCTTTGCAACAGGTAGAATTATGACCCATAAACTTTGCCAATTGAAAGACTGGATCTTGAGATATGGATGAAATTCAACCCTAGGTTTTACAAATATATAATAATTATAACAAGAAGAGGTAAAAGGGAGTATGGATAACAGCTGGAAGGAAAGAAAAAAAATACAATTTAACAACATTATCAACATGGTGATACAAGACATCCCTGGAAAAAAAATCTCCCCAGAGATTCAGTGTGTAAAAGGACAGATCCCAATTGCTTAAAATTCTAGAGGATGGTAGAGACTGGAGAAGGACTCCACATATGCTGAATCAAAGAAAGAGAAAAATACCATGTAGGAAACTTCCACCCTGAACCTGCTGGTCCACTCCCTCTCCCTCACTCAGTCCTGCACAGCTTGGAAGGTTCCCCCAGAGACAAATATGATAGAACCCAAAGTAGCAAATTAGAACTCCATGCATATCCAGGGACAGGGATCCAAGTCCACTGAGACCCAGAGCAGAATACAAGGCACTGGGAGTTCTGCATACAAACGGACCCCTAGAAGGAAAAAAAAGAGAGAGAGACTGCAGTAAAACTGCAGGTGGAAAGTGCTGCACTCACAATCAAGTTTCTGTTGGCTGGGCCACCTAAAGGCAAAATGGACTTTTCTGGAGTGGCCCACCTTTCTAGACTGACACCATCTGGCTTCCCAGTGTGGGACACCTTAACAGGGAAGAAACCAAGAAAACAGGGGGAGAGGGGAGGATTTAAATTTAACTGCTGTAAGACAGGAGGGCCCCAGAATTGAAAAAGGATAAGGGAAAATGAGGCACTGAGTGAGTGAGAGAATTTAAACAAATCAAAGGAGCTAGGGAGAAAATACTACACAAACACAAACAGAACAGAACAAAATTCCTGAAGAAGAAAGAAGAAAGGAAACTCTCCTGGAGGTGAAACAGTTACCAAAAAGTGCGATCTTAAAAATTGTACCACTTATCCAGGGAAAGAACCAGTTCAAGAAGAGCTGAGAAAGCTAGATCAGTTAAACATGGACTATTCTAAAGTTCTAGAATAAGTTGGACCAAGGATCAAAGAAAAGCCTTAACACAAAGACAATCAACAATAAAATTCCAGTCAAGAGGGAGAGACTGGCTTTCAGAGATAACTCATCGAGATAATTACATGCCTAGACACAAAAATTAAAAGCCAAACTAAGAAACAGGAAGATATGACTCAATCAAGAGAACAAATAAAAACTTCAGAGAAGATACAAAATTTAGAACAACTAATCAAAGAAGTTCAAACAAATCTCCTAAATCAAGTCAAGGAGATGAAGGAAAATATGCATAAAGAGACAAAGGATATTAAGAAGACAATATTTGAGAATAAAGAAGAATGTGCAAGTATAAAAAACATAACAGAAATTATGGGAATGAAGGCCACAATAGTAGAGACTAAAATTACACTAGAGGCTTTCAACAGCAAATTTGAACAAGGAGAAGGAATCAGTGAATTAGAAGACAGGACAATCAAAATCACATAGTCAGAACAAATAGAGAAAACAACAGAATAAAATAAACAGTGTCTCAGGGATTTGAGTGACAGTACAAAGCACACAAACATATGCATGAAGGATATCCCAGAAGCAAAAGAGAAGGGAAGTGGGGCAGAAAAAATATTTGAGAAAATAATGGCCAAAAATTTCCCCAACTCTTATAAAAGACATAAATATACATCTCCAAAAAACACAATGTACTCCAAACAATAAATCCTAATAGGCCTACTGTGAGATACATACTAATTAGGATGTCAAATGCCTAAGATAAAGAGAGACTACTAAAAGCAGCTAAAGAAAAGCAAGTCATCACATACAAGGGAAACACAATAAGACTAAGTGCCAATTTCTCATCAGAAATCATGGAGGAGAGAAGAGAGAGAAAAGGTACTGAAGGAGAAAAAGTGTCCAGACAAAAATTCTTTATCTGGAAAAACTGTCCTTCTAAAATGAGGGAGAATTTAAAATATTCACAGACAAACAGAAGCTGAGAGAGTCTGTCAACAAGAGACTTGCCATCAAGAATTACTAAAGGGAGTTCTGCAGGTTGAAAGGAAAATGCAGAAGAGAGTGGCTTGGAGTAGTGCAAAGAAATGAAGATCAGCAGTAAGGGATAACTAAAAGGGTAAATGCAAAACCCAATAGTTCTGATGTACTATAAGAAAATTATTATTAAGAATTATGAATTCATAAGCTTTCTAACCAATAGTGTCTGCTGTTTTAGCCTAGAATTGTGAATGATTAATTTGTCCTTTGTCTTTGAAATGTTGTAACGCTGCTATGCAGGCAACCCAATCATCCATTAACCAAAAAACTAATGTTTAAGAAGAACTAAATACCAGATATGGTATTTGCATATCCTGTTTGTATCTGCTGTAAAACTAAAAGCTAAAAAGTTTTATGTTCCTGTTCAGTGTACCATAAATAGAATAGAACAAAGACCCCTTGAGATATCGCATCTCTCCTCCGAGGGCTGGCTACCTCCCCGCTTGCCCGATGGATTCGGTTACTTTTGATGAGGTCATTCCTCATGAGTTGCAAGACTCATTGGGGTTCTAAGGTTTAGAACCCCTTAAAAGGTGTACCCCTAAGCTGCCAGTTGGATCCTTATCCAGGAGGGACGCCTTGCCTGGGACCGTTTTTTCATCCGTGCAAAGGGGCCCCTAGACACGTGAGAGTTCAGATGTTGTGTTTTCCCCCAATTTGCTGAGTGGTTGTATATTCTTTCATTCTTTCCTATGTCTTTAATTAATTAATTACTCTTCTTTTCTATGGTTGCTTAATTGTTATAATCATTTGATATAGCTTGAAACTCATTTGATTGAATAAAGCTGCCTTTGCATGGCATTTATACTTTCTGCCTCTTCCTTAGCAAAACAAGCTCTCTATCCTCAATATGCAAACTCTACTCTTTATAGTTCATATAAGAATAAGAATACAATAGAACAAGAAAAAGGCATATTTCCTGATAAATGGGTGTGCAAAATATAAACAGGTAAAATGGGACAAAAAGAACATAAAGAAGAGAAACACAGGGATATGGGAGCAGAGAACATGTATGCTGTTGAAGCTAAGTTGGTATCTTTTCAAATTTGTAGGTTATAGATGTATGTAAATGTAAACCACAGGGTAACCACAAAAAAGTAATTTAAACATATAAAGTATTTGTAAAGTATTTAAAAAATATACAGAAAAAGAAATGAGAAAAGGAACAGCCAGATACATCACAAAAAATCAATTATACAGAAAAGGGATTGCAATACAGGAAAAGAGAGGATAAAAAAAAGATATGACATATAAAAATCAATGGACAAAATGGCTGAAGAACTGCCTTTACAGTAATAACACTAACTGTTAATGGATTAAAATTCCCAATCAAAAGACACATGTTGAGAAATATTGCTAGAGGACAGGCTGAAACAGCCCCAAAAAAAGATCTT
>PVKH010031547.1:0-12316 GCA_004027955.1 Chaetophractus vellerosus
AACATGAAGCGGAGCCCCCCGCGGAAATGGAATGGAGCCACCCTGGAACGGAACGAGCCACCGCCGTGGAGGGCCGACTCGGCGCGTCGCCGCGGGGACGGGGGGAGACAAGAAGCAGACATAGAAGAACACAGAAGAATGGACACACAGCAAGAGCAAGCAGAAAGGGGGGGAGATATGTAATAAAGAATAAATAAATCTTTAAAAAAAAAAAAAATAAAAAATAAAACTCTCAATTCTATTCCTAGGTATCTCCCCAGGAGAAATGAAAACATATGTCCACCCAAAAACTTGTATACAAATGTTCACAGCAGCATTATTCATAATTGCCAAAAAGTAGGAGCAACCCAAACATCCATCAACTGAAGAGTGAGTAGATACAATGTGGCTGATGAATTAATAGATGCAATGTGGCTTTTCAATACAGTGGAATATTATTTGGCAATAAAAAGAAACAAAGTACCTCTTACAACATGGATGAGCTGTAAAACATCGTGCTCTCTGCAAAAAGCCAGTCACAAATGGCCATATATTGTATGATTCCATTTATAAGAAATGTCCAGAATACACAGTTCCTTAGAGGCAGATAGATTAGTAGTTGCTAGGGGCTGGGAGGTTGGAGAGAAGTGAGGAGTGACGGCTAATGGGTATGGGGTTCCTTTTTGGTGTGATGAATATCTTCTAAAATTAGATTATGATGATGGTTACACAGCTCTGTGAATAAACTAACACGTTGAATTTTGCACTTTAAATAGAGGAATTGTAGCATATATCAATTATATCCCCCCCCCAAAAAAAAAACTGCTATTAAAAGAAACAAAGAGATTTGCTTTGCTGTTATATGAATTAATTCTTAATCTAGGTAGAAAATGGTAATAGCCAAGAATGGTTAGAATGTGTTGGCTTGGATCAATTACTCAAACATTCTGACCTTCAATATTTTCATCTTTTTTATAAGGATAAGAAAACCTTCCTTGCAATACACGGCACACAGTAAGTTCATTTAATATGGTCTTTGTTGATTTTTAAAATTAATTTTATGTGCACATACTCCATATCCATTAAACATATACCCCTCTTCCCCCTGACCTAACCCCTGGTTACCTCTAATCTCCTTCCTGTCTCTGCAGATCTGCTATTCTGGACGTCTCTTATAAGTGGCATCATACAATGTTTGTGTTTATGTGTCTTGCTTATTTCACTGAGCATGCTTTCAAGGTTCTTGCACATGGCAGCAAGACTCAGAACTTCATTCTTTCTAATGGCCAAATAATATTCCACTGCATGTATGTACCATGTTTCGCTTAACCATTCATTTGTTGATGGATACGTGGGTTGTTTCCAGTGGTATTTGTAATTATTAGCACTATTAACCAAAAACAAGAAATGTCCTAAGAGTTTAGTAAAAAAAGTTCTTACGGTAAGAATAGAAATGGATGTTCCTTGGAAGTATCAAAGCCATGTCTATACAAGGCAGCCATACAATGCAGCTCAGTAAACTGTTAATTCAGTAAACAAAGAGCATGCTCAGAGACAACAAACATTGGTGTATGGATTGAATTTGATAGTACCCATGCTTTGTTTGGCTTATACAGGAAGTTTTTAAAAGTTGAATTTATTTGCAATATTTAAAACTTGAGAGATTTTACTTTAAAAATCCAGATTTCTGGCTTCCCTTGGAAAACTGGAAGGCTTGCTAACACAGGGCCACATTCTCACATGGACCTAATAGGTGGGACTTACAGAGCAACAGTCTCCAACCAAACCGCACGACTGCTCTGTTCCTGGCCCCAGAAGGCATGAACTCTTGCGACATCTGGACTGTGAAAGGTCAGGCACTGCTTAGAAGTGGAGAGACAAAGAAGAATAGGCCACAGTTCCTAATATTAAGTAGATAACAGTCTAGTAGGAGAAGATGAAAACAGCCAGACAAAATAGGTGGGATCACTCATTCATTATCAGCCAGATTCATTTTAGAGAGGAAAATAACAAGGCTCAAAGAAGTAATCTGATTTATGTAAGGCAAACCATATCAGCAAGATTAACTGACATACGCCTTAAATTGTCATGGAGGTATTGGAATGCTCCCTTGCAAATAGCTATTTAGAACTTCTTAGTGTAACAGTTAAAGCTGAATGAGGGAAGTAAAGTATTGCTCCTGTCCACTGTGCTTTGATCTAATTAAAGATTAATAGAAAGGCAGAATGGAGGGTATGGTTTCCCACTTCTTTTTGTACTAGGGATGAAGGAGGAGGTGCAGGAATAAAATGATAAGAGAATAAAGCATGAGCTTGTTACCTATTAATGATTGATAGCTTATCCACCAAATATCTATTATTTATTTAGATCTATGGAGCCTCCTTAGAGAATCAACAGGCTCTATTTTCAGAGAAAACACAGTGATAAAATTTAACAGCCACTACGTGAGAGAAGGAAGATCCACTAAGGTTCGTTTCTAGGACTTGAGCCAGACCCCAGTGTGTATGCTTAACCTGTCCTTGGACTTGCCTGGCCCAATTAATCACATGAACTGGTTTTCTGGGAAAATAACATGTTTTTATGATCGGAAAAGCAGATATTAAACTATGATGTCACATGGAAGGAGCAAATACGATGACCTGTTTACCTGTATTTCTTACTTTGGGGGACGTGCTACATGAAAAGTAACAGACCAAGGTCGCTGCTGCCCTTCGGAACCCGCAGCTGGTAGAACAGGTTCCCTGAACGGCGCGTCTACAGCACCAGGTGAAGTAACTTCAGTACTGATACCGGATCTGTTTGCTTTTAAGTCCAACATGACTTAAGGAGATGTTTCTTATAAAGCTGTGTTATTCAAAAGAGAGATGCAAATCAATTTGTCCAGTGTACATGGAAACTTCTATTTCTTATGGAATAAAACATAAAAATGGGTATGAAACTTAAGAAATGTATACTTGGTCTCTATCGCTTTAATAATCAGACGCAAGATAGAAAAAGTACACAAGGGCTGAGCTCCCTGTCTGCGGCTCAGCAAACCCAGACCCTGCACTTACTTCAGTTTTTGGCACACAGGAGCAAACAGGCAAGAAATGCTGCATTTTGAACTGAAAGTGGCTAGGTAAGCATGTAACAAAACATAGTTTCCCCACAAAGCGTTTTTAACACTGCTTTTCAAATTCAAGCCAGAGTAGCTGAAATTAAAATCTTTTTTCAAGGCTGACTTTACTGTTTTCTAGTAATCACTCGTTCATAGAAACCATTGGGATTTCTAGGATTTTCCTTTGTGGGAGAAGAAAAACAACTTTGCATCTCTCTATTGCACCTTTTTAAAAATCTTCAAACCTGAATGTCTTTCTTTTTTCTTTTTTTTTAATATTCATTTTTAAAAAAATTTTAAAGAAGCTTTAGATTACATAAATGTTACATCAAAACTATAGGGAATTGTCATATACCTAACACACACCACCACCACCACCCTGCACACTTTCCCACATTAACAACATCTTTCATTAGGGTGCTACATTTGTTACAATTGATGAACACATATTGAAGTGTGTTAGTACATACAGTACTAACCAAGGACTATAGTTTACATTATAGTTTACACTTTGCCCAGTACAATTTTATAGGTTTTGACAAAATGTTTTATGGCCTATATCCGTCATTGCAATATCATGCAGGATATTTCCAATATCCCAAAAATGCCCCCATTTTGCACCTATTCTTCCCTCTCCCCCCCTTAGAACCCCCGGTGGCCACTGCCTTCATATCAATGATACAAGTTCTTTCCTTGCTAGAATACTTGTAAGTCTACTTTTGTCCATAGTTGCTTTCCCCCTCTTACATTTGTTCATTCCTCAATCTTGAGGATTTGGGAATGGTGATGCTTGTTCTGTCTCCGATTGAAAGAGGGCTCAGATCCCATGGGGCAAATGGATGGAACTGTATTGCTTGCAGCTGTAGACACTCTGCTTCCTGGGATGGGCACTGTCCATCATCAATCTTTTGTTAGACGTCCTGGGTGAGTCCAATGAACTGGTGAGTATGTGTTGCAATGCTTTGATACTTGTGCATTTTGTAACAAATGTACCATACACATGTAAAATGTTATTAATGGGGGACAGTGAGAGAGTGGGAGAGTGGGAGAGGTTTGGGTGTACAGGACTCCCCTATATTTTCCACGTGACTTTTTTGTAACCTAAAGCTTCTTTGAATATAAAGTGAAAAAAGTAAGACACTGGGGGAACATACGGAAGAAACTGTCACTGTACATAAAAGATAACAGATCTTACAGTGATGAAAGACACAATGAACAAAGTTTATTATTTTTTTAAATTTTTATTTTGTATTTTATTTGTTAGTTTTAATTATTATTATTCTTTTATTTTCTTATTTTAATTTATTTTTTAGCAGGCTTTGTTTTGGAAGAGGTTTTGGATCACAGAATGCTCACAACCGTGGCAGGGGATGATCACTGGTGTCAGGTGTTGGTGATGGGGGAATATGTGTGGGGGGAGAGGTGCACCTGGGGCATGCCTCTATGGCATATAAATATGTTCAAAAGGTCATAGGGATTGCCTCGGTGGGTGGAGACCCACATGATAGCCAAAAGAATATTGAATTCCCATCCTGGGAAGTCCTGGTACATTCTCTAATACAGCAGCAAGAATTCCCAAAGTACATGGGCAGTACCTAGCAAAAGAGGATAGACCAATATGCCAGGCCCTTGATATCGATGATTGTACTTATGAACTTTTTCTAGTGAAATTTGAAACTTAGCCTGGTATTATATATTGCCTAAGAGTTACTTCCTGAAAGCCTCCTTATTGCTCAAATGTGGACTCTCTCTAAGCCAAATTCAGCATATAAATATATTACCTTCCCCTCAGTGTGGGACATGACTCCCGGGGATAAGCTTCTCTGGCACCGAGGGATTATTACCAAGCACCAACTAGTGATGAAGCTGGAAAAAGACCCTGACCAAAAGGGGGAAATATTAAATACAAATGAGTTTTTATGGCTAAGAGACTTCACAATGAGTCTATTGCATTTTTAAGTCCTCAGAGACTAGCCCAGTGTCTGGAACACAGGAAGTTCTCAATACATTTTGTAAAACAGATGAATAATCTAGCTTTTATATAAATAATCCATTTCCCTGCTTTGGGTCTAATTAAACTAATGATTGAATATATACTTAGTAAACATTAAGTTACTTAACTCATAGATACTAATCAACAAGAAGCCATCAAGATAACCCTGAAACATATCCTTTTCTTCCAGTCCTGGTTGGCAAATTTTGCTGTCTAACCTCTGTCAGATCAAGTTCAGTTTTCTTTAGATTTTCTAATTCTAAAATGCTGTGCACCACTGGGTACCTACATTCTCAAAAGAGAATATAAACTTTACCCTTTCCTTAGTTTATTATCAAAGTTGCCTTAAATTGGCACTATAAACTTTCAACCTTCCAATTTTTGCCAGACAAGACCTCAAATTCTCGGGCACCCAATCCTCATTCTCCTCATCCTACCTCCCTGCCACACACACACACAAAGAACAAACAGCCACTGCCAGCATCACCACCAAACAACAACTCCCCGTGCAGGATTAACATTACCCAACACTCCACCAAAGAAGAGCAAAATACACATTCTTTGCAAGTGCCCAGGGAACATACATCAAGATCGACAATATCCTGGACCTAAAATAAATCTCAACAAATTGATAAGAATTGAAATCATACAGAATGTGTTCTCCAATCACATTGCAATCAAACTAGAAATTAACAACAAAAAGGTCAAAGGAAAATCTCAAAGATTTAGAAACTAAATAACACACTTCTAAATAAACCAAGGGTCAAAGAGACAGGATATTGTCATCTTTTAATTTCCCCTGACAAAATACATTGAACTGAATGAAAATGAAAATACAACATAACAAAATTTAGAGGGGGCACAACTAATGTAGTGCTGATAAGGAAAAAATAGCACTAACTACATATATTAGAAAAGAGGAAAAGTTTCAAATTAATCATCTAAACTCTCAATTTAAGAACCTAGAAAAAGAAGAGCAAAATAAACCCAAAGCAAGTAAAAGGAAGGAAATAATAAAGGTAAGAGCAGGTATCAATACAATTGAAAATGGAAAAACAATTGAGAAAAATCAATGTAACAAAGAGTTTGTTCTTTGAAAAGATCAATAAAATTGACAAACTGGTTTCAAGCCTCACAAAGATAAGAAAAGAAATTACAATATCAGTAATGAATCAGGGGTTACCACTACAGGCTCTGCAAATACCAAAAGGATAATAAGGGAATCCCACAAACAATTCTACACATATAAATTTCACAACTTAGACAACATGGACCACTTCCTTGAGAAACAAACTAGCAAAACTCAAACAATTATATGAACTATTATGAAACAGAATTTGAATAGCCCTTAACCATTAAGGAAGTTGAATTTGTTACTTAAACTCCCCGAAAGAAATCTCTAGACTCAGATGGTTTCAGTGGTGAATTCTACCAAATGTATAAAGAAGTAACACCAATTTTACACCATCTCTTCCAGAAAATAAGAAGAGAGAATATTTCTCAATGTACTTTATGAAACTGGTATTACCCTGATTTCAAAACTAAAGGCAGTTCAAAATAAAAACAAAAGCAAAAAACTACAGACCAATATCCCTCATGAATATAGATACCAAAAAAAAAAAAAACTTTTAACAAAAGATTAACAAAGAGAATTCATTAATATACAAAAAGAGTAATATACCACGATCAAAAAGGATTTTATTCTACTGTATTTATTGCAGGGATGCAAGACTGGGTCAATATTTGAAAATCAATCAATGTAATATACTATACTAATATGCAAAAGAAGAAAAAAAATCACATGATCATATCAATTGCTACAGAAGAAGCATGTGACAAAATTCAATATACTTTCATCATCAAAACTCTCAGAAAAGGAGGAATAGGACTTCCTTGATAAAGAGTATTTACAGAACAACAATAACAATAAACAAACAAAATAATCACACACAAAAAGCTTAATGGTGAAAGACTGAATGCTTATCCCCTAAGATCAGGAATAAGGCAAGTATGTCTGCTCTCATCACTCTTTTTCAACATGGTGCAGGATATTCTAGCCAGTGCAATAGGGCAAGAAAAAGAAATGAAAGGTAAACAGAATGGAAAGAAAGAAGTAAACCTGTACCTATTTTCAGATGACATGTTTGTCAACATAGAAAAGCCCCAGGAATCTACAAAAACTGCTAGAAGTAATAAATGAGCTCAGAAAAGTCACATGATACTAGCTAAAAATAGAAAAAAAATCAACTGTATTTATAGATGCTAACAATGAACACATGGACACTGCAATTGAAAATACAATGTCATAAACTGCTGAAAAAAAAAAGAGATATACTTAGGTAGAAATCTAACAAAACATCTATAGGGCTTTAACATTGAAAACTACACAATGCCAATGAAAGAAATCAAAGGAAGCCTAAATAAATGGAAAGACATACCACACCCCTGGATTTGGAAGACTCATTATAATAGAGATTTTAATTTTCCCCAAATTCCTATCAAATCCCAGCAAGACTTTTTGCAGATACGGAGAGGACAAATCTAAAATTTATATAGATAGACAAAGGAACTAGAGTTGCTAAGACAATTTCAAAAAAGAAGAATAAAGTGGGAGGAATCAGTCTACCCAATTTCAAGATTTATTATATAGCTACATTAATCAATATCGTCTGATATTGGCTGAGATAAGGACACAAAGACCAATAGTACAGAACAGAGAACTCAAAAATAAAACTATACAAATATGCCCAACTTACTTTTTTATCAAGATTTATTTTGTACCATTTTATTTAAGGTATTCCTTTCACTTGAAAGTGTCTCAGATTCACAAATAAATTAATTTTCTCTTAAACACAGAAATTGAGAATAAATCCCACATATTCACAAACACCCAATTTATTATTATTATTATTATTATTATTATTATTATTATTTTTGGTATGGAGGATTGAATCCAGGACCTTGTACCTGGGAAGCAGGTGCTCAACCAATGAGCTACATCCACTCCCCAACGAGAGTTGGTTTTTTGTTTGCTCGTTTGTTTGTTTTTATAGGGGGTAACAGGGATCAAACCAATCTGGATCTCATACTTGGGAAGCAGGCACCCAACCACTTGAGCTACATCTACTTCCCTCCAACTGATTTTTGATAAAGGTACAGAAGCAATTCAGTGGAGAAAAGATAGCCTTTTCAACAAATGGCATGGAACAATGGATATCCACTAGCAAAATAATAACTCTTGACTCAAATCTCACATCTTATAAAAAAATTAACGCAAAATGAATCTTGGATTTTTCTGTAAACCTAAAATTTCTCCGATTAAAAAAAAAAAGAAAAAGAAATCATGGACTTAAACGTAAAACATAAAACTTTTAGAAAAAACATAGGAGAAAATCTTCAGGATCTAGTTCTTAGACATAACACCAAAGCAAAGAAAGATTAGACTTGACACCATAAGGGTTGATCCATAAAAGGGAAAATTGACAAATTGGACTCATCAAAATTAAAAATTTCTGTTCTGCAAAGGACCCTGCTAAAAGGCCAAAAAGACAAGCTACACACTGGGAAAAATGCAAACCACACAGCCAGCAAAGGACTACTATCTAGAACACACAAAGAACTCTCAAAACTCAATAGGAAAAAATCCAATTAGGAAGATAACACAACATTGTGACTATAACTAACACCACTGAATTGTATACTTGAATGTGGTTAAAATTGGAAATTTTATGTTGTATTTATGTTACCACAATAATTAAAAAAAAAATACAATTTGAAAATGGGAAAAACCCATGAAAACATCTTTCACTGAAGAAAATAAACACTTAAAAAGATGTTCAACATCATTAGCCATGCGGAACATGCCAATTAAAACCACAATGAAATCTCACCAACACCTATCAATATGGTTAAAATTTAAAAGTGACAACAACAAATTCTGGCAAGGATATAGAGAAACTGGATCATACATACATTGCTGGTGGGAATGTACAACTACTCAAGAAATGGTTTGGCATTTTCTAAAAAACTAAACATGCAACTACCCTATGCTACAGAATTGTACTCTTGGGCATTTATCCCAGAGAAATAAAAACTTATGTTCACACAAAAACTTGTACATGAATGTTTATAGCAGCTGTCTTTACCACAGGGCTATGATACAAAGACCAGAAATGGGTCGGCTTTTATAATGGAAATTTTATTTACGGTAAAAGCTTACAGTTCTAAGGGCATGAAATGTTCAAATCAAGGCACCATCGGAGATGCTTTCTCACCAAAGTCAGCTACTGGTGCTCCTGGCATCCTGCCACATGCCAAAGCAAGATGGCGGCAGATCTCTGCCAAGGCCCCTGCCTTCCCTTCCAGAACCTACTATCTCCCTTCCAGAATCTACTATCTACTATCTCAGCTGTGGGCAGTCAGGCATGGACCTAGTCTCTTTCCAGGCCCCTCACTCAGTCTAGGCTGCTTCGCTTTGTTCCTGAGTTCAGCTGTGGGCTATCTGTCAGGCATATAGCTCGTCTCTTCAGTCATGGGCTGCTCCGTGGGTCCAGCCTCTTGGGGGTTTCATGCTTAAATCAAGCTTTGGCTGCTAGCAGTCCTCAAGTCCTCTCTCATATGGCAGGGTCAAAATGGTGGCTTTCTTTCTCTGTTCTTCTCTGTGTCTCTGTTTATATAAGACCCAGTAGGAGGGTGGAGACCAATCTGACCTCACTGACGTAGTCCAATCAAAAGGGCCCCATGCCCACAGGAATGGATTAGTTCAAGAATATAACCTTTTTCTTTTGGGGATTCACCAAATTCAAACTATCACAGCAGCTTTATTCATAATGGACCAAAACTGGAAACAACTCAGTTGTCCTTCAATGACTAAGTGGTTAAACTGTGGTACATCCATACCATGGAATACTACTCATCAATAAAAAGGAATGAACTATGATACACAAACCTGAATGAAGTGCCAGAAAATTATGGTTGAAAACAGCCAATTCCCAAAAGTTACATGCTTTATGACTCCATTTATATAACATTCTTGAAATGACAAAATTACAGAAATGGAGAACAGGTTAGTAGTTGCCAAGGATTAAGGAGGAAGTGGGGGTGGGAAGGATAAAAAGGCAACATGAGGGATCCTTTTGGTGATGGAAATATTCTCAACCTTGACCATATCAATGCCAATATCCTGGCTGTAATGTTGCACTATAATTTTGCAAGATGGTATCATTGGGGGAACTGAATAATCATTCTATTATTTCTTACAACTGCATGTGAATTTATAATTATCTCAAATTAAAAGTTTTAATTAAAAAATAAACAAGAACGTGATGTTATGCATGTTTATTTTGTAAGTTCACAATCTTTACTATACACTTATTGTTTATAAATGTTCATGTATGAATGATATGCTTCAATAAAAAAATATACTAAAAATTTTTTTAAAATAAACAAGAATTTTACTTCTCTTCACTGATGAAATTATATATTGACAGGTCTAATCCCTACTCTTCTTCTGCCAACTCTTGCCTCTCCTGTGTCTTTTATGAACATCATTCCAGGTAATGAAAGCACTTTACCCGCCATAGCTGTGTTATCCAGACAATGAATAATCAGGACTTTGGTATCCCTTTCATCTGGAAAGTCAAAATTATTTTACAGAGATCTTTCCTTGAATATTCAAACCTAACCACTGATGTAGACATGTTCATTAGAGAGCCCTGGACAAATGCGGGAAAGTCTGCCTGAATTCCAGTGTAGGTTATCCAGTCATCCTTCAGCACGCCCATGTGGCCATTTGCAGGACTCAGCCCTCTGTACCTTTTCCTTTGGATCCATTTGTCTAACCCTTGTGACATGTCCACTGTTACCTGCATAGCACTCTGTGAGAGGAAGAGGATATTGTGGTTATAAAGCAATATCTGAGACACCGTCAGTGGCACAGAGCCATCCCAGGACCATGTCTCCTTTCTCTAGTCTCCACACAGAAGCATCAGGCACTGTCAGACCTGCCCTACTGGTTCTGAGGTGAGGGTCAGCTTTTCACTCTCTTCCTGCTCCTCCTCCAGAGATGGCACCACTGGATCGACGAAGCAGCCAGTCCTAATTCTTTAGTCAATGGGCACGTGCTTTCTAAGTGGCTTAGTGCCTGAATGGCACAACAGCCGTGTTTGCTTGGGAATCTGAAGCCACTTAGATGGCCTCATGAGTCGCTACTGCATCCTGAAACAAATCTAAATTTCTCATTCATCATCTGAGGAAAAAGTTGTGGGATTCTCCAAATGGGGAAATATCTTTTCAGCTAAAAATCCGTGAGAAATGTGCTCCAAGCTAATTCTTCCTGATCCTGTAGTGATGAATTTGTACATGAAATAGAAGGATTCAATAACCATATCCGTCTGCATGTGTGATAACTGGTTATGCAGTGACCCAGTTTTCTTCAAAACTATCACATAAAAGACTACTCTTCTGTTCAGGAAGGAAAAATAATAAAAACTTACATGGTTTAGAGAAAGTTTTTTAAAAAATCTTGATTGAAGCAATGAATGTACAACTATGTGATTATACCAAATACCATTGATTGTACACTTTGTATGGGTTGTACTCTTTGGATGGATTGTACAGTTATTAATATGTATCAATAAAATTGATTTTTTAAAGTAAAAGAATACTGTAATGGTTTGACAGTTTTATGTAATTATGAATTCCAAAAATATAAATTGGATCATGCTTGTAAACTGATCTGTTCATCTGGGTATGATTGGTTTATGATTAGGGTGTTAACTGGGCCATATCAGGAGGGCATTGGGCCCCGCCCCTCAGTAGGTGTGGTCTCAAGTATAAGGCTAGGCAGCAGATTTGAGAAGCAGAGATTTGGAGAAGCAGATTTGAGAAGCAGTTCTGATGTTGGAGAGAAGCATTCGCCTGATAGTCTACAGCTGGCCCTGTGGAGAGACACAAAGTGTAGAGAGCCTCATGGTCTACAGCTGAACTTGTGGAGGAAGCAGAAGCTAAGCCAGGAGAGAAACGCAGCCCCGGCAGGAGAGGAACCCAAGGGCCTGAGCCCTGGCAGACGTCGGCAGCTGTCTTGCTCCAACACGTGGACTTTGGTATGAGAAGAAACTTATGCTTTGTGGCCTGGTAACTGTAAGCTTCTACCCCAAATAAATACCCTTTATAAAGACCGACCAATCTTTGGTATATTTCCAAAGGCACCCCTGTGGCTGACTAATACAAATACACACAAAATTTTT
>PVKH010031548.1:0-12310 GCA_004027955.1 Chaetophractus vellerosus
GTGCTCTGCTCCTTCCCTCTATCGGATGTCTCCACACAGGTCACTTCTACCTGTTAAACCAGGGGTTCTCAACCAGGAGTCCATGGACCCCAAGGGGTCTGTGCAAAGATTTCAGGGGTTCTGTGAGCTTGAATTGAATAAAGTCTACTTACTATCTTTCTTTTCTCTGACCTCTAGCTGAAATCTAGCATTTCCTTCTCTTAGGAGTGTATGCAGTAAATAAATTAGAGTAGTAGCCATCTCACCCAGCTGGCACAGGGGTCCATGGAACAAAGAGGTTCAGAACCCCTGTGTTAAACTCTTTTCCCAGCATCTTTCCTTTTCCTCCTTGCTCCTTAACTCCAAGTCCTTCTGCTTAAGCTACATGTACGCAGGCCTGCGCCCGTGGTCTCACGTGGGCGCCTTTGTTATAGTTCTCATCGGATCACGTCCTTTTCTTCATTACACACACCACATACTGCAGTTGTTCATTCCTTTGTGTGATGAGGGTTGACTCCCTGGCAGCTCCAGAAGGGTAGGGGCCACGTCTGTTTTTCATTACCACTCTGTCCTTAGCACCTGGCCTGTAAAAATGTGTGCTGGGTGAACGATCCGTGATCAGTTCAGCACTGGGTGCCTAAGTAGTAAAGCCAACGGGAAAGGGTTTCTTTAGCATCCCTGAGGGCCACCACATTCCCGAAGCTGGGTGCGGGTGTGGGTGGGCAGCCAGGCATTTTGCGAGTGACCCTGCAGTGACATAAGTCAGGTCGCCCCATCTGCACCCGCCCCCCTAAAGGCCCAGGAGCAACCCTGGGCAGACGAGCAAGGGTCTTTCCGTGACAGGTCCACCAGGAAGGGAACCCTTTAAAACGCCATGCAGTAGACGACATTACAGGAGGAGCAAGAGAGGATTGGACTCGTGCTGTGTTCAGGCAGCGTGTCAGCCGGGGCCAGCACGGTAGCCTCCCCTGATAGGATTCGGGAAATCACTGTGTGCAGCTGTTGGAAATGGCATTTCTCGGAAATGTTCCTCTGGGCTCCTTATTATATCTGCTAGTGCTGGAGAATGGAGGATTAGGCCGAAGGAAATTGATGAGGGATGGGTGCATGATTAAAAAGGAACTGTGGGAAATTCGCCATGGACTGGTACATTTCTCTCCGTTATGACCAATTAGTGTGGATTTGCAAATAGTGATCATTCAGCCTGCTGATCTCTGTGGCCTGTGAAACGCTCACTGGTTTTCCTGATATTTACATGGGCCCATTCATTCCCGGCCTCCGGGTCCCGGTATCAACAGGCTGCCAGGCCTCAGCTTGTCTTTGTACCCTGTCAAGGCACGCAGCCCCTATCAGCAGAGGAGGAGGAGAGCTTGTTTTTGTGTAGAGCTTTGTGGATGGGACGTGCTGCCATTCACGTCTCACGATAACTGTCGGGTGGAAAGAGGTTTTATTACCTCTGTTTCACAGATAATTCATAAATTGAAGCACAGAGTTGAAGAGTATTTGCCTAAGATCAGGCAGCTAATAAATGCCAAGGCTGAAATTTGCCTTTTCCCTTTCCAAATGGAACGGTAGGAGCGCGCGTATAACTTAGTATACACAGATGTGGTGCAAGGAAGACGTCGGCTGCAGCCCCTGGGGAATGAAGGAGCCGTGAGGAGTTACGGCGGAGCTCAGAAGTCCTCTTCTGCGGCTTTGGACCCTGGAGATTAGTCTAAAATCTATTATTTACGGAACACTTATTTTGTTTATAATGATTGCATGGTTCTCTCATGGAACTCTTACAGTACCTCTGTGAAATAGGTCTTACTGTTTTCCCCCTTGGACAGATAAGGAGAATGAGGTTTAGGGAGGTTAAATAACTAACTCCAAATCTGGTAGTCGGTGGAGAGCCAGGATCGAAACCCCGGACGGTCCGACCCTCAGTCCGTGCTTTTCCTCCTCTCTGCGTTTGTCTCTTTGGGGCCTGCTTTCCGGCTAAGGTCCTGTATTTGTGCAGAGAGGGGCCCTCCCCGCTCTCGGTGGTGTCCCTTTGCTGGCTGTTTCTGATCAGAGCCTTAAGCATGGCCCCTCCCTTCAGAGGCCTGCCGTGACCGGAGCTTCCCTTGGGAACACAGGCACCAGCCAGGCGCAGCTGCTGAGCCTGGGGAAGCTTGTCCCTCACATTCAGGGCCCTGTTCGAAACAGTCCTCGCTCTGGACAGTGTTTTATAGCAGCAAAACATTTCTTGCCAAGTTTCAAACAAAGCCCTGCAGGTCTACCAGCCTTTGATCTTGCCCCAGTTTGCCCAGAAACTCACCCCCCTGCCACCACTGGGGTGAGACCGATTCTGAGCTCGCAGAGGGAAGTGTCTGGGGCAGTGACTGTTTCATGACTCACCTGTGGCTGGGGGCCCTCATTTATCCCCTTTTCTCTTAGCCCTGACGCATGCTCATTACCGACATCAGAGAGATCTTGAAGTGGAATTCTGGCCTCTGGTTACAGAAAATATTGATGGTTGACTCTAAAAATTGGCTTCCTACCCATGCTTAATTGCCTTTGTGCTGGTCTCTATGGAGTACCGCTGCGGCTCTCTTTAGATAACTGCCATCTTCGAGCACCCTGCAGTCCTTTGGGAGGCAAACTTCTATTGTTCCTCTCCCTAGGGAGGTGGATAAACTACTGCCTACCCTGTCTGTTTCCTAGGAAGACGTGCTTCCTGAATGATAGACATTTTCTGCTAGACGGGACTGACAAGAACATGAGATCGTAGTGTCTCAGGGTTGGAAGGAAGCCCAATACTCATCATTTTTTAAAATTTTCCTGGATGAGGTCAGAGGGGCAAGCAAATTGCCCAAGATGTCAGCTGCACTTTTTAGAAGAGTCTGGACCTCAGAGCCCTTCACTCCAACATGTTCCTCTTTCCAACATTGGGTCTAGTTTTTCTGATTGCCAGGCCTGGGATATAGTTCAAAGAGATCACACGGCAATGGTTGAGCTTCAAGTGCTGTGACCAAATACCCCTGTAGGGCTGGAGCAGTTCCAGTCAGACTCGGCCTGCGTAGGAGAGACGGAAGACCTGGGACTTGTCTTGTAGACACGGCACCGTCTGCTTCCAGGCACCCTGGAGAGGAACAAGAAGTGAAGTGAGGTTTGTGTGGCCTCCTGAATTGCCTTATCCGGTTTCACTAATGACACAGTAATACCCAGAGCGACATGCAGAGCTTAATAGTATGTCAACATTGGTAGCTCCAGCTCCCCTTATTGGTGAATATTAAATACAGTTAAATGATGTGTTGCAGTCTTAAAGCACAGCACTTGGCATATAGTAGGCACCCAACAGATTCTATTTCCTTTACCTCCCCCTAACATGGGAGCCTTACATGTAGGCTGAATATAGTAAGCCTCTTAAATCTCTTTCTTTTTTTTAAAATCCACCATATAAACCCCTTCTCGTTCCTTAAAAGAAAGGAACGAATGACTCTTGATCTCTCTTCTGAGGTGTACATTTTGGCTTGTTTTTCTAGAATAATTGATGGATTTGTGTTCCTGTTCCTTCTAATTTGGACTGACTTTTTGTAGGAGAGTTGGCTGAAGTTAAATATTATTTCCAGTTCTGGAAAAGTTGCCATTTGCCCTTTTTTCTTTATTGCCTCCCGGGCTCCTGGATTATGCATGTGGTTTCTGTATATGAGGGCTGGCTCTGTAAGTCAGCAATGCCCCTCTGGCCTTTCTCCTCCGATTTCACTTCCAGAGAGAGCTTTTCTCTCTTGGATGGCGAGGGCGAGATCATGGAAAGAGCATCAACAAGTGTAGTGCATTTGAAAACATACCTTTCAGATTGCAGACGACTGGTCTTTGGTTGCTAAATATTGTGCATGGACAATTGTAGACAACCAACAGAAACCCATATCTGCATTAGAAAAGAGTCTGTGTCAGTTGGGTAATTCACTTTAAACCCAGGCAAGTGCTTTTTCATATAACAGTGTCCTAAAGAATGGGTCTGTCTTTTTTGAGAATCTTAATCAGGAAGGCATTTGACAGTCATCTGGCATAACCTTCCATTTTCTTCTATAATATTCTTTACAAGTGGTCATTAATCTTCTGCTTTTGAATACTTCGAGAAGTAGGAGATCATTACCTCCCAGAGGAACTTGTTCTGTATTTAGCAACTCTATTAGAAATGTTCGCCTTATGCTCTACTGAAATCTTCACCTTTTTTGATTCCCCCCATTGGCCCTGAGTATTAATAATAACCAAATGCAGGCCTGTGTATAATTGTCTGTTCACTCATCTGCCTTCCCCGCCGGGCAGTGAGAAACTGGACGGGGGTCTTTAACTTTCATCACTGTGCCCAGCTCTTATACCAAAACATACCAGTAGTTGAGCCCCAACAAATGCGTGCGTTCAGCTGTTTGGAGACCTGGCATACCTGCTGAGTCCTCTCTTCATCTTACCAATCATCAGACCATTTTCTTTACCCCAAATGGCAAGGCCTGGAGTCCAGTTGTCACTTAAATACATCTTCTGACACTTTTGTATAATAAATGGTTTCCAGCACATGACTCTATCCTTGTTGCTTCCCTTGAATGTGCTCCATTTTGTCTCTGCCCTACACCTCTATCCACCCCTTGGATCTTCAAAGTACAACTATCGTTCCAGGTCTACCTATGTACCGTGCCCCACCTGAGCTCAGAGACGTAAACTCATTTAAAGCAACGAAGCATCACGGACTAACTTTTTACCCATCTTGAGCTTTTATTCCTTCTCAGCCTTATTTGCTGTTGTCTTCCTGCTTGTGTTTCATTCTCCTTGATAGCAAAGGAAGCACATTCACGTTTTTTATTTCATTAGATACTCTCAATAACTCCATGCTATGGGAAGGACACGTGTTTTCTTCATTTCCTTAAGAAAGAATTTGCCAGATCATTCTGTTAATCAGATTCTGTGATGCTGAAATCTGGTGCTTCTGCCTTTCAGTGCAGCGTATTGTCTTTTACCCCAAATCTTATTTATCAAAAACTTGGGTTAAAAAACAATTTCATTGATTCAAGAGCATAGTCATAATGGACTTTGGTATGTAAGCTGGACAAAAAAGGGAGAGAGAGGGATGAAGGAAGAAAGTTCAAAGGTGTCTGGTGGGTAGTGAAAAAGTGCAGGGCTGACTGACCTGGAAATTACAATGAGATTAACTTATTTTTGAAGAGCGAATGGGAGTCTTTGTTCAAATGTTTTGAAAGAATAAAAGGCTTGGATTTGGAGAATTAAATGTAAGAGTTCGGGATTTTAAATGAGGTACTTTTTTTTCCTTTCTCTCTCTTTTTTTTTTTTTTTTTTTTGGCATGTGACTCTGGGATGGAGTAGATGCGGTGCCGTGGTGAAAAGTTAATGAAAATCAGGAGCTCCAGGCTCCTTAAGACTAGGGTGTTGGATGGTTCATCCTTAGGATCATGAAATCCAAGAAAAATTTCCTAGAGCTGAAAAGAATTATTTGCATGCAGATCAAAAGGGACCCTTACAATCCAGGTAAAACCAGTAATAAGTTTGCCCATATGTAGGTATATCCTAGAAAAATCTCTGAATTACAAGGATTTAAAAAAAGTGCCCTTCCTTTAAGAACAGTAATAGCTCTCATTAATAAAAATTGATTATGTGCCTGCAGTGTGCTAAGTGCTTTATATGCATAATCCTATTTTGTTCCCACAATAAGCCTTCAGGTGACTATAATTATTTTCACTTATTTCCAGGTGAGAAAACTAAAGCTTACAAAAAGAAACTTCCTCAAATCACTCAGTTAATGCATTGTAGAACCAAAATATGCATCCAAATTGTCTGACGCATGAGCAGTGCTGTCGATAGAAATATAATGTGGGCCACATATGTAATTTTAAATTTTCTGTTAGTCACATTTCAGAAAGTAAAGAAACTAGTGAAATGAATTTTTCTAATACATTTTATTTAATCTATATTTTAAAACTTATCAATGTTACTTTACATTCTTTCTTCCATACTAAAGCTTTGAACTCCGGTACCTTTTTCATTTACAGCCCATTTCACTTTGGACTGGCTGCTTTTCAAATGCTCAGTAGCCACCAGGTAGTTGGTGGCTCCAAACCAGGTCTAAAGCATGACTTTTAACACTGCTCTGTACTGCAAGAGCTAGAGGTAGCAAGAAATACATTATCTTCAAAGAACAAAACCTACCACAGCTTTTCATTATAATAATAAGTGTCCAAATAAAATGTCTATGATGGAGACCTAAAAATATCAGCCAAGTTCTCTCATGTATAAAGACAACAAAAAGAAATTATGTGCTATGTAAGAATACAGAAATTATACATCAGTGTACTTTTCTTTAAACAGTACCCTAGGTCATTTGCCAGCCAACCGAAAGAGTAATCAAAATGAATATTTAAGAATGAAAAGATGTTCTAAAGGGAAATTACACATCGAATGATCTGTAAATAATTGTTTTACATTAGTTACACAGCTGAATGAAAATACCAAAAGTTGTTTTTAAAAATATATACAAATGACCACCTGATAACAATAATTTTACAACAGCCTGGGAAGTGTGAGTTGGATTAAAAGCTGACTTTCTTATGTTAACCTGTGATATTTTTTTAACCCTTGATTTCGATCATCAGTGATTAAGAAGGTAGTTTTTATAGAGCTTAAAATTTACCATTGGTAAAGTTTTAAATGGAATTATAATTTCTAAGATATTGGGGATGATTATTGCAAATAAAACAATGTCATTATAAAATAGGTAAGAAGCAAAGAAAATAGGAAAGAAAAAAATAATGATTCTGTAACATTGGATACAAATGTACAATATACAAAAATAAACTTGGGGAGCGGATGTGGCTCGAGTGTTGTGCTCCCGCCTCCCACACAGGAGGTCAAACAACAAGCAAACAAATGAAAAAAACCAACTCAGGGAAGCCGATGTGGCTCAGTGGTTGAGTGCCGGCTTCCCACATATGAGGTTCTGGGTTCAATCCCAGTACCAAAAAAAAAAACTTGAAATGGACCTTAACCTAAATGTATGAACTAAAACTATAAAACTTCTGGAAGAAAACAGAGGAGAAAACTTGAGTGGCCTTAGGTTAGGCAATGATTTCTTAAGACATGAACTAAAGAAAAAAAAATATATTATTGCTAAATTGAACTTCATCTAAATTGAAATCTTTTGATCTTCAACAAACATTAATAAAATAATAAAACAAGAAGCCACATACTGGGGGAAAATATTTGCAAAACACATATTGTTAAAAGACTTTCATTTGAAATATATAAATAGAGCTCTTATAATAAAAAGACCACAAACAGATTTTAGAATGGGCAGGAGCTACATGACCAAAGGAGAGATAGGAATGGCAATAAATCCATTAAAAGATGCTCAATGACATTAGTCATAATAAAAATGCAAATTAGGACTCACCTGAGATGCTAACTTCATACCCACTGCGGAATGACTAAAACTGAAAATACTGGCAGTATGGGGCTTGGGTGAGGATATGGAACAACGAACTTTCATACACTGCTGATGGAAGTTTAAAAGAGTTCAGCCACTTTGGAAAATAGTTTGATAGTTTCTTAAAAAGATAAATATACTTAGAATATGCCCCTCCAGTTTCATTCCTAGATATTTACTCAAGGGAAATGAAAACATATGCATGCAAAAATTTGCATATGAATATTCATAGTAGCTTCAAAACAGCCAAAAACATGAAATGGCTCAAATGTCCATTAGCTGGAGATTTGCTAAACAAATCGTGGTATATCCATTCAATAGAATATTCCTCAGCAATAGTAAAAGAAGGAGCTAATGATACATGCAACAATGTGGATAATCTCAAAAATATTTTGTGAAGTGAAAGAAGTCAGGCACAAAAGACCGGGGCTGTATGATTCCGTTCATATGACATTCTAGAAAGCAGATCAGAAGTTACTCAGGGGTTGAGGTTGGTAGGAAGAGGATTGCCTTCCAAGAGGCATGAGGGAGCTTTTGGGGATGGTGGAATTATTTTTTAATAAGTTTTGTAGTGGTGGTTATACACTGTATACGTTTCTTAAATTCAATTATAGTTTTAAAGGGGTTGACTTGTATTATATATAAATTTTTCTCAATAAAGCTGAAAATAATATGTAAAAATATAATTACAAAAGTAAAGCCATGCATCAGTTATTTTAATAAATGCTTTAAAATCTCCTATTACCACACAAAAACTCTAATGTTTGATTAAGCAGCAGTATCTCAACTGTGTACTATTTTCAAAAAACACACCAAAAATAAAACTATAAAGTTTAAAAATAAAATTTATAATAGGATGTCTCAGATATAGGTAGACAAATAATGGTGTAGTATGTTAATTTCAGACTTAACTCAAATATATTAAAATATAATTAGGTGAAATTATAATTTTAAATTGACAAACATGTTATCCATAGGAGGATTTTATAGCCAAGTTATTCCAAATATCTAAAGCAAAAATTGATAGAAATTATAGGACATTTGGGGAGAATTTTAGCCACTGAAAAGGCAAATAATATTGCTGATGACAAAGATAATTTTAAAAATATAATCAATATCAATAGATATCAAGCTTAACATCCATTAAACAGAAAAAAGTAGATTTTTAGGTGTTTATGAAATAATTATATAAATTGATGATGTAATAAGGCACGGAAAACCTAAATTAGTACCTCATAAAAATGAGATAAATCCCACTCTTGGCTACAATGCAATAACACTACATATCAGAAACAAATTTAAATGGGAGATTCAATATACTTGGAAATTAGGCGAAGGTGAAGAATTTTCCTAACTGCTTATTTAATCAAAAAGGAAATAAAAAGTAAAATAACCTATTTTGAAAACAGAAAAATGGAAGCATTTCGAACTAAAGTTTATGGGATGTGTCCAAAGCTGCCCCTGGAGATGTTTTAATATTCTTCAGTGCTTTCATTATTAAAATACAAAGGTTGATGATAATCTCACATTCCATTCAGTAACTTAAGCACAGCAGCATGAACCTAAGGAAAGCAGAAGGAAATAAAGTTAAGAGAAATCCATAAATGAAGAAAAACAGGGAAGTGGATGTGGCTCAACTGGTTGGGCTCCCATTTTCCATATGGGAGGCCCCAGGTTCAGTTCCTGGGGTCTCCTGGTGAAGACAAGCTGGCGGCCAGCGCGGTGAGCTGACCCAACAAAGGGAGGCAAGCAGACACGGCGAGCACAAGCAGCAAGGGGGGGATAAATAAATAAATAAATAAATAAAATCTTTAAAATAAAGAAAAAGAATTTTTTAAAAAACAGAAAACTGAAATTATTAAGTTTTGAAAAGCTGTTCCCATGTATGTTTGAACATTTATTATTACAGTGAAAGGCTGTAGGAAGATAACATGTTTCTCTCCACCACTTGCCCTTGCATTACAGAGCAGTAATTTTTCATAGCGGCATTATTCACAATTGCCAGAAAATGGAAGCAACCCAAGTGTCCATCAACTGAAGAAATGGATAAATAAAATGTGCTATAGACTTACAATTGAATATTATTCAGCTATAAAAAGGAATGATGTTCTGTTACATGTGACAACATGAATGAAACTTGAAGACATCATGTTGAGTGAAATAAGCCAAACATAAAGGATAAGAATGATATAATCTCACTGATATGAAATAATTAGAATAAGCAAATTCATAAAGTCAGAAACTCAAGGGCTGAGGTGGTGAATGGGAAGTTAATGTGTAAATCATAGAGAGATTCTATTTGGTTAATGGAAAACTTTTGGTAATGGATGGTGGTGATGGTAGCAGAACATTGTCAACGTATTTAACAGCACTGAATTATATATTAGAATCTGGTTAAAAGTAGAAAGTTTAGATTGTATATATTTTACTAGAATAAAGTTTTTTTAAAAGATAGAATTGTACTACAGTGAACTCTGTTGTAAACAATGGACTATAGTTAATGACAGAATTATAAAAATGTTCTTTCATGAAATATAACAAATGTACCACACTAAAATAAGATGTTAATAATAGGTTGGTATATGGACACTCTGCATTTTATGCATGATTTTTCTGTAAACTTACAACTTCTCTTAAAAAAAAATAGAAATAAAAGTCATGCTTTAGACCTGGTTCGGAGGTGCCAATTACATGTGGCTACTGAGCATTTGAAATGCAGAGTCCAAAAGTGAAATGTGTAAGTCCAAAGTGAAATGGGCTGTGAGTGTAAAATCCACCAGAGTTCAAAGACTTAGTATGGAAAAAAAGAATATAAGGTATCATTAATAGGTTTTAATATATGGATTATATGTTGAAATGATTATATTTTGTATATAGTGGATTAAGTAAAATCTCTAGCAAATTTAATTGTGAAGCGTAATAAACAAAATAATGAACAATGGTAATAAAATATCAATAGCCACTTCTATTAATGTGGATACGGAACTAAGCACTTAATGTGTGTTAATTAATTCTCACAATAACCCTCTGAGGTCAGTACTGTTGGGATTCCGTTGTGCAGCTGAGGAACCTGAGACTTGAGACTTGGCCAATACGTCCATCTAGAAAGTGGTGGAGACAGAAACTCAGCCTTTCCACCCTGGAGCACGGGGTTTTACCCTTTACTGCAACTGCACACTATTAAGATTCCATGCTGATTTATGGACGACCTGTAAGAACATTTGCATTTGCTGCTGCCTGTTGCTGAAGGCACTGTCAGCCCTGATCACTGAATTAAATTTTCTCTTTGTGGGTCATCAGGTCTAACAAAACGTGGCATGAGCTCAAACTACAAAGCACTCTGGTGTAGCTTGAAGGTACCACTTCATGCTCAGGGGAGATCACCCCCAACCATCAAGGTCAAGGCCATTGTGTTTCCTTGCTCTTCTCTCTGTGCTGTGAGTTTATTTCTAGATCACCTTTATGCTGAGAGTTCAGTACTAGGGGTCTTAAACTTTATGCAAGTGTATTGTCTCTGACTCTTTATTTAGTCAGACCCTGGGCCTGATCTTTGCTCCCCTGTACCCCCATCATAGTGAAAGCAGAAGTTCAAGGTCCCCAGAATTGGACTGCTTCCTTTAGGGCTGTCTTGGTTTCAGGAATTACTTATATTATAACTTTTTAACTTTGGCTTCCTTGAAGTTTTGCTTTCATACCAACTCAATTTTTCAGTGTGTGCATTTGGTGCATGTATTTTATTTTGGTTTTAAAAACCCTGAGAGGGGTTTATGGATTCTCTAGTCTACCATATTACCTGAAATAGAAGTTTTCCCTCCCCACTTCTCCCCACTTGGGTTTGCCCTGTAGAGCTCTGGAAACTGTTCTTGACCCACTATTCTATTAATATTTGATCTCCTTGCTATAGGTTATCATGTTACCCTTATGGCACTTGCTACTCTACTGTACAATTATTTGTTAAATGCCTTCAGTGTGTAAGTATTCATTGTAACCTGACTCACCAACTAAAGTACAAAGTGCCACAAGGAGAGAACATCTGCCTTGTCCTACTCCCCCATCCCTACTGTTAGCACAGTGCTTGTACATAATTGACTCTAAGTAAATGTTTGAATGAAGAAGTCCTGATAAGGATTCCGAGGCTTTTCTTTCCTCAGCAGGAAAGAGTCCAAGCAGCAGTTATTTTTATCTGCTATGAACATGAAAAGGGAAGAGTGATCTCTTATATACTGGGTATTTATCAGCCCTTGCTCATGGAAAAACCTGTAGAGAACCTGTTAGAAAAAGAGTGTATTATACAACAAAAGGTATTATTGTGAGAATTAAAGCATTTGGGCAAAGATCAAATAGAACATCACCACAAATAAAATATAAACTTAAGATTCAATAAATTTAAACTTAAGTTTAAAAACTGAAACATTAAAAGTGGAAGAAAAATATGAAAATTTATCTTTTGTAAGGATGAAGAAAATATATGTGATTAATTGAAATGGGAAAAAAATAAGGAGAAAGTTCTTAATGTCAATAAGCAACTGAAACAAAATTATTATTATTTTTTTAAAGATTTATTTATTTTATTACATATCTCCCCTCCCCCTGCTGCGGCGACGCGCCGAGATTGGACACTGCGCAGGCGTGGCTTTCCCCGCTTGTGGGCGGTCTCTGCGTCTGGTTCACGACTGGCTTTTCAGTTCGCGGGTGGCTGGCTGCGCTCCATCCGCGGGCGACCTGCCCTGCCCATGGCGGCTCTTGCCATGTCCGTGGCAGCTTCTTGCCCTGCCCACGGCGGCTCCGGCCCGCCCATGGCGGCTTGCCATTCTCAAGGCGGTCTGCCCGCTAGGAGAGGTCCCCGGGAATCGAACCCGGGGCCTCCCATGTGGT
>PVKH010031549.1:0-12315 GCA_004027955.1 Chaetophractus vellerosus
TAATCTACTTTCTGTCTCTATGGCTTTGCCAATTCTGGCTGTTTCATATAAATGGAAGGTTGTGTCTGTGTTTTTTTTTGTGGCTGGCTGCTTTCACTTAGCATGATGTCTTCAAGGTTCATCCACATTGTATAGCATGTCTCGGAATGTCATTCTTTTTCATGTTTGAGTACTATTCCCTTGGATGGTGTAGCAGTTTGATGTTATTTATGAATTCAAAAAAAAAAGTATTTGATTATGTTTGTAAACTGGTCTCTTCTTCTAGGCATGCTGCTCTTTGATTATATTAGACTCAGCTGAGATACCTTTGGTTAAATTATGTTAGGATTAGGGCTTTGATTCGGCCATGTCATTAGGGTGACTCAGTTGAGTCCCTGCCCCCTTTGTGGGCTATATAAATGGACACTCAATCGAGGAGACACACAGAAGCAGATACACGGGAATAGAGAGAGCTCCATAGACAGGGCAGAGGAGAGAACTTTGATCCTGCGGCCCCAGAGAGAGCTGAGCCATTCACCTGATAGTTTGCAGCTGAAGAGACCAGAGCCCTGAGCAGCTGAGAAGGCCCAGGAAGAAATGAGCCCTCTACCCTACAGCTGAGATCAAAAGAAGCTGGGACCATGGAGCTTTAAGAGGAAAGAGGAAGGCTGAACCCTTACAGACATTGCTTTAACGTGTGGCAAATGACTTTGGGTGAGAAATCAACCTTGAGTTGGACTCTTTAGGGCCTGTAACTGTAAGCTTTTACCCCCCAAAAATACCCTTTATAAAAGCCAACAGATTTCTGTTGCATCAGCACCCCTTTGGCTGACTAATACAGATGGCTAGACCATACATTTTGTTTATGGGTTCACTGGTTAATAGACCTTGGGTTCTTTCCACTTTGGGGCCATAATGAATAATGCTATGATGAAGATTGCCCATGTGTCCTCATTCGCCATGGGTAGATACCTAGGAGTGGAATTTCTGGGCCATGGGGCAACTTATCACAGTCCAGCCGTTACGTGCTATTGTGCCGCGTACAAATATTCCGTTGGCGTCCAGCCGTTCCCCAACCCCCAGCCTTTTTCTGTGTTGCCATGCATTTTACATGTTATAAACCCCATGAGACATTGTTATTATTTTTATTGAAACAGTTACCTTTTAAAGTGATTTCAGTAATAAGAGAGGATTTTACCTTTTACCCATGTAGCTACCGTTCTGATGTTCTTCTTTCCTTTGGGTTGATCCAGGTTTCAATTGGAAATCATTTTTTGTCTTGCCCAAAGGAGGTCCTTTAACAGTCTTTGGGGCACGAATTTGCTTTAATGAATTCTTTCCACTTTTCTATATCTGAAAACATCTTGAATTTGCTTCTTATTTTTCCTCTTTTCTTTTGCAGCTTTTTTTTTTTTGTTGTGGCAAGCTAGATATAAAATGAGCTGTTTTAACCATGTTTAAGTATATAATTCACTTGAATTAATTACACTCAATGTCCTGCAGCCATCACCACTATCCATTTCCACAACTTATCTAAGAAACTCTGCACCCATTTAAGTCTTAACTCCGTTCCCCTCTCGCACCCTGTAACCTGAGTCAGCCAAAAGGGGTGCTAATGCAAAATACCAGAGATAGGTTGGTCTTTATAAAGGGTATTTACTTGGCGTAGAAGTCCACAGTTACCAGACCATAAAGCTTAAGCTTCTTTCCTTACCAAAGTCCATTGCCACATTAAACCAGCAAGACAGCTGCCAACATTTGCCAAGGTTCAGGCTTCCTCTCTTCCCGGGGCTGCATTTCTCTCTGGGCTCAGCGCTTCTGTTTCCTCCACCAGGTCAGCTGTAGACTATGAGGCTCTCTAGGCTTTGCTTCTCTCCACAAGGCCAGCTGTGAACTCTCAGGTGAATGGCTGTCTCTATCCCGGGGCCTTCTCTCCAAGCTCTCTTACTTCCCGGGGTTCCAGCTCAAGACTCCAACATCAGTACTGCTTCTCAAAACTGCTCCCTCTGTCCTTTGCCTTGCCTTTTATATTCGATTCCCCCACCCACCAAGGGGTGGGGCTCAACGCCCTACTGACTCAGTCAAGTCCCTAATCATAACTTAATCATGCCCAGATTAACAGATCAGTTTACAAGCATGATTCAATATCGTTTTTTTGGAATTCATAATTACATCAAACTGCCAAACGGCTACACTTGTACTCTGCTTTCTGTCTGTATAAATTTGCATATTCTAAATTTTTTCACATAAGCCAGACTGTACAATGTGTCCTTTTGTGCCTGGCTTATTTCACTTAATATGATGTCTTCGTGGTTCAGCCACACTGTGCCATGTATCAGAATCACTTTCCTTATCACAGCTGGATAAAATTCCATTGTGTGTATATACAACATTTTGCTCATCCATTCATTGGTTGATGGACACTTGAGTTGCTTGTACATTGGGACATTTTTAAGAAAATATTTATTTTTACTTGTGGTAAAATATATGTAACAGGGGAGCGGGTGTAGCTCAGTGGTTGAGTGCCTGCTTCCCATGTATGAGGTCCTGGGTTCAATCCCCAGTACTTCCTAATATATATATAGTATTAGTCAGTCAAAGGGGTGTTGGTACAAAGTACCAGAAATCTGTTGGCTTTATAAAGGGCACAGTTCCATAAACCTTCAGGGCATACTTCATTAGATTTCAAAGTATGAAAGTCATTCTTAAGATGATGGTTTCTTCTCCCTGAGGCCTCATGGGGACCCACCTTTTCCACAGGCTTGCCCAAGGGCTGTTTTCTTGGTTCCACCCTCATCAAGCATCTGGGTGGGGACCGAGCTCCAAACCTCACCCTCCAAGAACATTGGGATGATTGCCACACTTCACCCAATCTTTGGGGTACAGTCTCTACCCCCTTAGCACAGTGACGGGGAGGCAACATTCTCCCTAATCTCTGGCCTACAGGCCCAACCCTCTCAAAGCAATAAGTTGGCAACATGACCTTTCCTAATCCATGGGAGACAGGCCCACTCCTCTGAGACCTATGGGGTGTTGACCTTACTCTCCTCAACCCTTGGGGAATGTGCTCCACCCTCTCAGTAGCCTGGGGCAGCAAAACTGTCCCTGAACAGCAGACTGGATGGTCTGCCCTCTTCAACTAGGGGGGCAAACGCGCCCTCTCTATACACATGGATGGGGTTCCTCTCTTGGCTCAAGACGATGTCTCAATTCCAGACCTTAGCTTCCATGGTTTCCCTCTTAAAGCTATTTTCCCTTCCATCTCTTCCTTCCATGTCCCTTTTTTTTTTTTTGTTACATATCCCCCCCTTTCTGCTTGCTCTTGCTGTGTTCATTTCTCTGCGTTCTTCTGTGCCTGCTCTATCTCCCTGTTGCGGCGATGCGCTGAGCCAGGTCACTGTGCAGGCGGCTCTGCTCCGTTCGCGGGCAGATCTGCTTCCGTTCACAGGTGGCTCCGCTTCTGTTCACGGGTGGATCTGCTTCCGTTCATGGGCGGATCTGCTCTGTTCGCGGGTGACTTGCCCTGCCCGTGGTGGCTTTTCCCTGCCCGTGGCGGCTTTTTTTTTTTGCCCTGCCCATGATGGCTTGCCCTTCTTAAGGCGGTCTGCCCGCTTTGGAGAGGTCCCTGGGAACCGAACGCGGGGCCTCCCATGTGGTGAACTGGCGCCCTATCCACTGGGCTGCAGCCGGCCCCCCCATGTCCCTTTTAGTCCAGGCTGACAGTCATTTTGTTCATACAGCTTTCACAAAAAGCTTGTTGGCTTAGCATGCAGGAAGCAGGTATCCAAGCCATCAGACAGTAACACTTTCTACAAGTCCTTCCTGGATAACTGCATTTGATATCCTGATTTACAAGTTCCAAGTTTAGTCAGTTCCTCAAATGGGGCACTATCGTCTGGGGGCTTGATTTCCAGAGGTTTGGAATTTCCGGAGTCAGTTTTTGTTTTCTTTGTGTACAACAATTCAGTTCTCGGCTTATCCCTTTCATCTAGCATTTTGCTATAAGCTGCAAGGAGAAACCAAGCCACATTCTCCGAGTTTACTTTGGAAAGCTCTTCAGCTAAATGCCCAAGCTCACCATTTTCAAATTCTGCCTTCCATCAAACATCAGGAGTTAATCTTGCTAAATTCTCTGCAACTTTAAAACATGGATCACCTTTCCTCCAGTTTCCAATAATAGTTTCATCATTTACTTCTAAGACCTTATAAAAAGTCTCTTTAGCATCCATATTCCTATAAACAGTTTCTTCAAAGCAATCTAGGCCTTTTCTATCAAGCATCTCACAATTCCTCCAAAAAATACCCTTTATCCATTTATAAAACCGTTCTAGTATTTTGGTACTTACAAAAGCATCACCCCACTTTTCAGTACAAAATTCTGTATTAGTCAGCCAAAGGGGTGCTGATGCAAAATACCAGAGCTCTGCTGGCTGTTATAAAGGGTATTTATTTGGGGTAGAAGCTTCCACCTTTTGGCTATTGTGAATAATGTGGCAGTGAACGTTGGTGTACAAATATCTGCCCACGTCCCTGCTTTCAGTTATTCTGGGTATACCTAGGAATGGAATTGCTGGGTCATACAGTAATTCTATATTTACCTTTCTGAGGAACTACCAAATTGTTTTCCACAGCAGCTGTACCATTTTACATTCCCACCAATAATTAACGAGGATTCCTATTTCTCCATATCCTTGCCAACACTTGTTTTCAGTTTTTTAAATATACCATTGTAGTGAGGGGGAAGTGGTATCTCATTGTAGTATTTATTTGTATTTCTCTAGTGGCTAATGATGTTGAGAATCTTCATAGGCTGATTGGTCATTTGAATATCTTCTTTGGAGAAATGTCTGTTCAAATCCTTGGCCCACATTTTCATTGGTTTGTCTTTTTGTTGTTGAGTTCTTTATATATTCTGGATATTAAATCTTTGTTAGTGTTTTAATTTGCCAAAGGGCTGCCAATGCAAAGTACCAGAAATCTGTTGGCTTTTATAATGGGGATTTATTTGGGGTAAAGGCTTATAGTTCCAAGACCATGAAATATCCAAATTGAGGCTTCAGCAGAGATGCTTTCTCACCAAAATCAGCTACTGTTGATCCTGGCACTGTTTTCACTTGGTGAAACAAGATGGACACCGATTTCTGCAGAGGTCTCTGCCTTCCCTTCCAGAATCTACCATCTCTTGAAGTTCAGCTGTGAACAACCAGGTATAGGGCTTGTATCTTTCTGGGCCTCAGCTCTTTGAGCCTTTCTTTTTTCCTGCAATCTTCTCTTTCTCACATGGCAAAATCAAACATGGCTGTTCCCTTTTCCTTTGTTTGTTTCCCTTTATTTCAGACCCAGCAAGAGAGCAAAGACTCAACATGAATCTCTCACCACTGAAATAATCTAGTCAAATGGGGTCTCACACCCACAGGAATGGATTAGTTTAAAACATAATCTTTTGCTTTGGGAGATTCACAAAATTCAAACCACCTTAATCAGATATATGGTTTCCGAATATTTTTTCCTGTTCTGTAGGTTGTCTTTTCACTTTCTTGACAAGGTCTTTTTTTTTTTTCTCTTTTCACAGATAAATTGATTTTATTTAACTTAGTTTCAGCCATTTGACATCCATTTTTTTGTGACCAGGAGGTGTTTGACATAGAGCTAAAAATTGCCTGGGTAACTTTTAGGCAAGTCTTCCTTCAACCATTCTGAGTGCCTTTATTCCAAGACCTGGGGGTCTTAGCCTTGAAGGCCCAGGCTAGGCTGGAGCTCAGCCTGGATAAATGGGATCAGTGGTGGGAAGCAGGAGAGGGACGGGGGGCTCTGGACAAAACATAGGAATCCAGTTCTGGAAAAAACAGGATCTCAGTAAAACCCCCCAGATCTTGACAATGTCTTTTGATGCAAAAAAGTTTTTAATTTTAGAAAACAAAGGAAACAAGCAAAAAAGAAAATGAAAAAAGAAAAACGTTTTTGATAAAGTTCATTTTGTGTATTTTTTGTTGTTGCTTGTGTTTTTGGTGTAAAGTCTAAGAAACCATTGCCTAACATAAGGCCCTGAAGATCCTTCCCTGTGCTTATTGTAAGAATTTTATAGTATTTTGGCTATTTTGGGCCCCTTGCAATTCCGTATGAATTTGAGGATCAGCTTTTCCATTACTGCACAAAGGGCTGCTGGAAGTTTGGTAGGGGTTGCATTGAATTTGTAGATCATGTTAAACAGTATTGCCATCTTTTTGCCAAAATCTAGTCATTGCCTTTATTTTTTTACATATAATTATTTTTTTTATTTTTAAAGAAGATTTAGATTACATAAATATTACATAAAAATAGAAGGGATTCCCATATGCCCCACTCCCTCCCCCTCCCACACTTTCCCACATTAACAACATCCTTCATTAGTGTAGTATGTTTGTTAACAATTGATGAACCCATGTTGAAGCATTGCTACTGACTGTGGACTACAGTTTACATTATAGTTTACACACTGTCCCGCACAATTTTGTAAGTTATGACAAAATATACAATGGCCTGTATCCATTACAGCAACGTCATGCAGGACAAATCCAAAATGTCCTGAAAATGCTCCCATATTACATCTAGTTTCCCTGTCTCATCCCTCGGAACCTCTGGTGGCCACCACCTTTACATCAATGATAAGAGTTCTTCCATTGCTAGAATAATAATGTCTATAGTAGAATAATAATAAGTCTGCTTTAATCCATTGTTCATTCCCCAATCTTGAGGATTTTTGGATGGTGATGCCCACTATGCTTCTAATTAAGAGGGGGCTTAGATCCCATGGGGCAGATGGATGGAGCTATCTTACTGCAGTTGCAGACACCCTCTGTTCCTTGGGATGGGCATTGTCCATCATCATCTCTTTGTTAGTAGACCTGGGTGAGTCCAATGAACTGGAGAGTAGGTGTTGCAACTCTGCTGAAATTCAGGGCTCAACTGGCACATGGACAGACCAAAGAATTAAGTCTTTGGGACACATATTTATCAAGTACAGTGCTAATTATGGGTTCAAATGAAAGGGGCAGAAGAGCCATGTGTAGAGAACCTATACACTGGGGAGCATAAATTCCAAAGTAACACCCACTGACAGGGTAGTAGTTGCTTTTTTGTAACATACCGTTTTGATTCCTTCTTTCCTTTTCTCTATATTTTTTAGTTATTTTCTTAGTAGTTACCCTTGTAATTACAATTAAAATTTTAAACTAATAATGACCTGGTCGACTTGTACTAACTTAGCTTCAGTAGGATACAAACTGTCTCCTCCTATATATCTCCATCCCTCCCTCTTTATATTGTCATTGTCGCAGATCACATCTTTATACGTTGTATATACAGTAACATAGGTTTTAAATGTTACATTACACATTTGTCTGTTACATTACATGGGGGAGGAAACAGTTACAAACCAAAGTATGATAATACGTGATTTTATATTTACTTTTACCAATGCTTTTTATCTGGCTTTGAGTTACTGTCCAAAGTCTTTTTTGTTTTTCTTTTTCTTTTCTTTTTTCCCCCAGTCTGAGGACTCCCCATAGCTTTTCTTCTGGTAATGAATTCTTTCAGCTTTTGTTTATCTAAAAATGTCTTAATTTCTCCTTTTTTCCTCTGTAATTAGAGAAGTTGTAGGTAACAGAGCAATCATGCATAACATACAGGATTCTCATATATCACCCTGTTATTAACACCTTGCATTGGTGTGGTGCATTTGTTAAAATTGATGAAAGCATGTTTTTATAATTGTGCTATTAACTATAGTCCATGGTTTAACGTAGGGTTCATTGTATATGTTGTGCAATTCCGTGGAGGTTTTTAAAAAACTTTTCTCCCAGTACCATATATACAGCCTAAAATTTCCCCTTTTAACTACATTCAAATATATGTATGTATATATATATATATATATATATAATTTAGCACTGTTAATTATGTTCACAATGTTGTACTACCATCATCACCATCCATACCAAAATGTTTCCATCATCCCAAATAGAAACTCTTAACATTTTAAGCCTTTGCTCCTCATTCCCTACCCCCACCTCATCCCCTGGTAACCTATATTCTAGAATCTGACTGTGAGTTTGTTTGTTCTGATTATTTCATATCAGAGAGATCATACAATGTTTGTCCTCTTGTGTCTGCTTATTTCACTCAACATGATGTCTTCAAGGTTCATCCATGTTGTCACATGTATTAGAACTTCATTCCTTTTTGTGGCTAGATACTATTCCATTGTGCGCGTGTACCACAAGTGTTTATCCATTTATCAGTTGATGGACACTTGGGTTGCTTCTGTCTTTTGGCAATTGTGAATAATGCCGCTATGATCATCAGTGTGCAGATATTCATTTGAGGCCCTGCTTTCATTTCTTTTGGGTATGTACCTAGAAGTGGGATTGCCAAGTCAAATGGTAATTCCATACTTAAATTTCTGAGGAACCACCAAACTGTCTTTCACAACAGCACTATTTTGCTTTCCCACCAGCAGTGAACGAGTGTTCTTGTTTTTCCATATCCTCTTGAGTCACCTGTAATTTTCAGTTGTTTTATTCATTCATTCATTCATTCATTCATTCATTTATTTATTTATTTATTATATATTCCCCCCTTTCTGCTTGTTCTGGCTGTGTTCATTTTTGCGCTCTTCTGTGTCTGCTTGTCTCACCCTGCTGTGGTGACCCGCTGAGTCAGCTCACTGTGTAGTGGCCTGCCTGCTCGCTGGGGCTTGCCCTGCTCACGGGGCTTTGCCCTGCCCACAGCGGCTTGCCCTGCCCATGGCGGCTTGCCTTCTCAAGATGGTCTGTCCGCTCAAGGAGGCCCCGGGAACCGAGCCCGGGGCCTCCTATATGGTAGACCGGCACCCTACCAATTGGGCTACAGCTGGCCCCCTGTTTTTTTTTAATAGCTATTCTAGTGGGTATGAAATGGTATCTCACTGTGGTTTTGGTTTGCATTTCCCTAATGGCTAATGATATTAAGCATCTTTTCATCTGCTTTTTGGTCATTCGTTTGTCTTCTTTGGGGAAATGTCTGTTCAAGTCTTGGGCCTTTTTTTAAAAGGAGGTACCAGGGATTGAACCCAGGACCTCATACATGGGAAGCAGGGGCTCAACCACTGAGCTATGCCTGCTCCCCAGGCCCATTTTTAAATTGGGTTGTTTGTCTTCTGTTGTTGAATTGAAGGATTTCTTTTAATATTCTGGATATTAAACCCTTATTGGATATGTGGTTTCCGAATATTTTCTCTCACTGTGTAGGTTGTTGTTTTACTTTCAGGATAAAGTCCTTTGATGCACAAAAGTTTTTTTTAATTTGGTGAGGTCTATCTTTCTGTTTTTTCTGTTGTTGCTTGTGCTTTGAGTATAAAGTCAAAGAAAGCATTGCCTAACACAAGGTCCTGAAGATACTTCCCTGTTTTTCCTAGGAGTTTTATAGTTCTGGCACTTATTTTTAGATCTTTGATCCATTTTGAGTTGATTTTTGTACATGGTGTGAGGTAGGGGGTTCACCTTCATTCTTTTGGAAATGAGGAGCCAGTTGTTCCTGCAGCATTTGTTGAAGAGACTATTCTTTCCCAACTGAGTGGTCTTTGCCCCCTTGTAAAAAAAAAAATCAGTTGGCCATAAATGTAAGGGTTGATTTCTGAGCTCTCAGTTTGATTCTATTGGCTTATATGTCTATCCTTGTGCTAGTACCATGCTGTTTTGGTTACTGTTACTTTGTAATGTTTTTTTTTTTTTAATTTTTAATCAACTTTTTTTTTTTAGGGTACATCGATTACATAAGTGTTACACAGAAATTTTAGGGATACCCACATGCCCCACCTCCCACACCTCCCACAACCTTGCACATATACATCCTTCATCAGTGTTGTAATAAGTTTTGAGATGGAAAGTGTGAGCCCTCCAACTTTGTTTTTGTTTTTCAAGATGGCTTTGGCTATTCAGGGCTCCTTTCCCTTCCATATAAATTTCATGACTGACTTTCCCATTTCTGTAAAGTGTATTGTTGAAATTTTGATTAGTATTGTGTTGAATCTGTAAGTCATTTTTGGCATCACCTTCACTTTTGAAAGATAATTTTGCTGGATATAGAATTGTTGGTTGACAGTTTTGTTCTTTAAAGACTTTGAATGTGCCATCCCACTGTCTTCTGGCCTCCATGGTTTTTGATCAGAATTCTGTCTTATTGAGGATCCCTGGTAAGTGACAAGTTGCTTTTCTTTTTCTGCTTTCAAAATCTTCTGTTTTCAAATTTTCATTCTAATGTGTCTTGGTTTAGATCTCTTAGAGTCTATCCTGCTTGAAGTTCGTTGAGCTTCCTGGATATGTATGTGCATGTCTTTCATAAGATTTGGGACATTTTCAGCTATTATTTCTTCAAGTAATTTTTCTGCTCTTTTGTTTTTCTCTTGTCCTTCGGGGACTTCAGGGATGTGTATGTTGGTATGCTTGATGGTGTCCCCTAGGTTTCTTAGGCCTTGTTCAATTTTCTTCATTATTTTTTTCTTTCTGCTCCTCACACTGGATAATTTCATTCATCTTTTCTTCATGTTCTCTGATCCTTGCTTCTGTATGCTCAAATCTCTTGTTGAATATCTCATGAGTTTTTTTTTAAGATTTATTTTTTATTTATTTATACATCCCCACCCCCCGCTGCTTGTTCTTGCTGTGTTCATTTTTGCTTTTTTGCATTCTTCTGTGTCTGCTCCTCTCCCCCTGCGGCATCCTGCTGAGTCAGCTCACCGCGCGGCGGCTTGCCTGCTCACGGCTGCTTGCCTTTGTTTGTGGTGGCTTGCCTTGTTTGCGGCAGCTTGCCAGCTTGCGGCAGCTTGTCTTCTCGAGGAGGCCCCGGGAACTGAACCTGGGGCCTCTCATGTGGTAAACCAGGGCTCTACCAATTGAGCCACAGCTGGTTCCCATATCTCGTGAGTTTTAATTTTGATTATTGTATTTTTCAGCTCCAGAGTTTCTGTTTGGTTCCTTATATAAATACATTATATAATTTTTTGTCTTTTTCTTTTGTTCAGGCAGTGTTTTCCTAATTTCCTTATTTCTTTGTCTGTGGATTCCTTTAGTTCTTTGGACGTATTTAAGACAGTTGACCTAAAGTCCATTACTAATAGTTCCAATATATCATCTTCCTCTGATACTGGTTTCTGTGAAATTCTGTTTTTCCTTGACTGGTCCATACTTTCCTGTTTCTTTATGTGTTTTGTAATTGAGAACTATACCTTTTGAGTATTATTTACTATTGTAACTCTGGAAATCTAGTTCTCCCACTCCTCTGGGACTGGTGGGATTTTGTTGTTGTTGTTGTTGAGGTCTGGAGCTGACAAGTTGTGACTTTTCCAAATTAGATGTGCTCCCAAACAGGGAATGGAAGGAGAAAAGACCAAGGAAAAAATAGGTACTGCCTCTTGAAGACTCCTCTGGCACTTTTGCCTGAAGGGATTTGGAACAATGTCTGCCCTCAGAGCTGCCCGCCCTCCTGTGATCTGAAATAGCTGATCAAAAGCAGTGACTGGCGATCAGACTACACATCCCTGGATTTTGAAAGACTAGGTCCTTATAACCCACCCTGGCACCAACAACCTGCACCAGGAGCCTAGACTGCTGTCCCTTCTGCTCCCACTATATGGTTAGGGGATAGGCATGGTAGCTGTTGCACAAAGGGTGAAATTCACTGACATTTGCTGTGATTTACCAGCTTATCCCTCCAGATTTTCCCTGGATGCTGCACAGTGTTTCCCTGGACTCCAGAGGTTAAAATAGTTGATTCAGACAGTTCCTGCCAGTTCGATAGTTATTTATTTATTTATTTATTATTTATTACATTCTCCCCCCCTTTCTGCTTGCTCTTGCTGTGTGTCCATTCTTCTGTGTTTTTTTCTGTGTCTCCTTCTTGTCTCCCCCCGTCTTTGCGGTGACGCGCCGAGTTGGCCCTCCGCGGCGGCTTGCTCTGTTCGTGGGTGGCTCCATTCCGTTTTCACGGGCGGCTCCACTCCATGTTTTGTGGGCAGCAGTCCTCCATATTTTTGCAGGCTGCCCGGCTTCCGCGCTTCGCAGGTGGCAGCTCTGTTTTTTCATGTGTGACTTTGCCATGCCCGTGGGGGCTCTGCCCTGCCCGTGGCGGCTTTCTGCCCTGCCCACAGAGGCTTTGCCCCACCCACGGCAGCTTGCCTTTCTCAAGGCCGTCTGCCCGCTCGGAGAGGTCCCCGGGAACCGAACCCGGGGCCTCCCATGTGGTACACCGGCACTCTTATCCACTGAGCTATTTAGCCGGGTCCTCGATAGTTATTTTGATGGAGGGTCTCTTTTCTAGAGC
>PVKH010031551.1:0-12307 GCA_004027955.1 Chaetophractus vellerosus
AGAGATATTCCTTGTTCATGGACAGAAAGCCTCAATGTTATTAAGATATCAATTCTTCCCAAACTATATATAGATTCAGTGTAATCCCAATGAAAATCCCAGTAAGTTATGTTGTGGATACTGACAAATTGATTCTAAAGTTTATGTGGAAAGAATATCTGATAACACAAGTGAAGATGAACAGTCGGAAAACCGACACTAGCTGGTTTCAAGACTTACTATAGAGCTACAGTGATCAAGATAGTATAGTGTCAGTGAAAGAATAGGCAAGTAGATCAATAGAACAAAATAAAAAGCAGAACTACACCCATGCAAACATAGTCAACTGATCTTTGAGAAAGGAGTAAAGACATTTGAATGGAGAAAAGATAGTTTTTTTCAGCAAATGGTGCTGGTGTATCTGAACAGTCACACACACAAAAAAGAATCTAGACACAGACCTTACATTTTTCACAAAAATCAACTAAAAATGGGTCATAGATGTAAATGTAAAACACAAAACTATAAAACCTCCCAAAGGTAACATAGAAGAAAACCAAGTGACCTTGGGTTTTGTGATGACTTCTTAGATACAACCTCAAAAATATAATTTATCAAAGAAAAAAATGGTAAGTTAGACTTCATTAAAATTAACAGCTTCTGCTTAAGGAAGGGCACTGTTAAGAGAACAAAAACACAAGTCACAGACTGGGAGAACATATTTGCAAAATGCATATCTAACAAAGCACTTGTGCAAATATACACACATTCTTAAAACTCAACAATAAGAAAACAAAAACTCAATTTAAAAAATGGCCATAAGATCTGAATAGACACCTCACCATAGAAAATATACAGATGGCAAATAAACATGAAAAGGTGCTCAACATCAAATAGCATTAGAGAATTGCAAATTAAAACAATCAAATACCATTACACTCATTAGAAATACTAAAATCCCAAACTCTGACACCACCAAATGGTAGTGATGATGTAGAGCAAAAGGACACTCATTCCTTCCGGGTGGGACTGCAAAATGTTACATTCACTTTGGAAGATAGTTTGGTAGTTTCTTACAAAGCTAAATATAGGTTTATCATATGATCCAACAATTGCGCACCTAGTATTTACCCAAAGGAGTTGAAAACATAAGTCTGCACAAAAAACTGCATGTGAATATTTATAGCAACTTTATTAATTTCCAAGAATTGCAAGCAACCAACATATTCTTTAATAGATGAAAGGATAAAAAACTGTGGCACAGGTCAACCAGCAAGATGGTAGCAGATAAGGACCTCCAAGAGTCAGCTCATGCTACAGGGTAGTAAGTAACCTCCCAGAGCTATCTAAAGCACCTGTTTCAGGGCTCCCAGAGACCAGAAAAGCATGCTGCAACATACTTGAAATAATGGAACGACAAGACTGCCCATCTGCAGAGAAGATTCTTTTTTTTTAATGTGTATATATATATATATATATACTTTTAATTTTTTAAAAAAAGATACTTAGATTACATAAATGTTACGTAAAAAACATAGGGGGTTCCCATATGCCCTGCTCCCTACCCCTTCCACATTTCCCCACATTAACAACATCCTTCATTAGTGTGGTACTTTTGTTAACAATTGATGAACACATTTTGGAGCATTGTCACTAAGTGTGGATTATAGTTTACACTGTAATTTACACTTTGTCTGCACAATTTTGAAGTTATGACAAGCTATATAATGGCCTGTATCTATCATTGCAATGCCATTCAGGACAATTCTGGAGTCCTGAAAATGCCCCCATATTACACCTGTTTTTCCCTCTCCCTCCCCTCAGTGGCCACTGCCTCCATATCAATGATAAAACTTCTTCCATTGCTAGAATCACAGTAAGTCTATAGTAGAATAGCAGTAAGTCTACTCTAGTCCACTGTTCATTCCCCAATCCTGAGGATTCTGGGATGGTGATGTCCACTCCACCTCTAATTGAGAGGGGTCTTCAATCCCATGGGGCAGATGGATGGGACTCTCTTGCTTGAAGTTGTAAACCCTCTCTGTTCTGTTCCTTGGGATGGTCGTTGTCTATCATCATTTCCTTGTTAGTTGTCCTGAGCGAGTCCAATGAACTGGACAATTGGTGTTGCAACTTGCAGAGAAGATTCTTGAGTAGAGCACTCCATACTGTGGAGGCTAGTGCCCAAACTCCACTGGTGGCACAAACTGCCTTGAGAAGTATTCTGTGGCTGGAATTTGAAGCTCCAGTTCCCCAAAACAGGGAAGAAAGTGATGGTTGGACACCAATTTCAGCTACTGATTAATAAATTCTGCTGGCTAAAGTATAATCCTAAGGACAGCTAAAGTTTGAATCTGTCCAAGTCAGAAAGAGGCCAGTAGCTGCCATTTTGACTCTGCTAAAGGAAGCTGGGCTGATTGAAAATCACAGTGATGGGGTCAGGACCAAATTCTTTCCACCCAGATCAGACTGCAGCCCTAGCCTAGGCTTCAGCCCCACTTCTGGCAGGGAGGAAGCTGGTGGGACCTGCACTAGCTTCTCTGGGTAACTGCAGGTACGTTCAACTGGAACAGACTGAATAGCTGGAAGTCTACCAGGGCAACTGCAGTCATTTTGGGCCCACGTGGCATAGACTGCTGCCCACACCTGCAGCTCCATCTCCACCCCAGGCAGGGGAGGAAGGGTGTGTCTTCATCAGTCTTTCTGGGCAACTACAGTCTAGACCTGCACAACTCAGATTATTACACATGGCTGTGGCTCTTTCCCTACCCCTGGCAAAGGGGAAAGGTGGAGAAGCTTCATCAGTTCCTGGGGCAACGCAGGCAGCTTGAGCCTCACAGCTTACAGCAGACACTACAACGTTGTCTCCTACTATACAACTAACGGGAGAAAGGGCAAGAAAGTCCTAAACTAAAGTGAGAAGCTGCACCCAGAATAAATTCATCTAGTAAGCCAGATGCCAAGACACCAACAAAAAACTACAATCCATACCAAGGAGCAGGAAGCTATGGTCCAGTTAAAGGAACAAGATAAACCTCCAGATGACATAAAGGAGTTGAGACAACTAATCATAGATGTTTAAACAAATCTCCCTAATAAATCCAATGAGATGGCCAAAGAGATTAAAGATATTGAGAAGACATTGGATGAACACAAAGAAGAATTTGAAAAATATCAAATCTTACAGGAATGAAAGATGCAATAAATGAAATAAAAAATACACTGAAGTCATACAATATGGGGGTCCTTTCCAAGAACCATCTCCTAACAGTTCTTTGTACAGAATTTTTGCTCATGTTTGATGACTCTCCTGATGAGGGGAGAAATGTTTCTCAGCTGCTGAGAGGCCATCTTTATCACAATTTAAAAAATGTAAAGTATATAGTGCTAGGGCTATTGTATTTCTAGGGGAGGTATCCATACTCCTCCTTTTTTTGTTTTTTTTTTTCCTAATGAGAGTTTTGAGAATTTGGTGAGTTCTTTCAATGATGGCTTGTCCTGTAGGGTTATAAGGGATACCAGTGTTATGTGTGATATCCCATTGATATCTAGTTAGGGACTCTTCATTGTTAATGGTAGGCAGTGAAAGCATTAGTAAGATCTAAAACAAAGTGATAGTGACATAACTGAGTATTAATTTCTTGCAACAAACTAGCAATATTTCGGACTGCTGCATACCACAGTGGTGTTACTTTAATTTACTGTAATTAATTGTTATGCACTACCCTTGGCAGCCCCCAATGGTTGCTCTCTTTCTGCAGCTATAGAGCTGCTTCTTTGCAGAGGTGGCATAAATCAGACAATAGGAGCCAAAGCATCCACTTCTTGATTCCCAAGTGGAGAGGTTGTTTTTGTGACACATACTATTTTTTTAAATAATTAAAACTATTATTAATAGCATTATACTTTTATCTAATATTATGCTGAAACATTGTTAAATTTCCTGGAATTTTATACACTTTTAAAGTATTTATATGAAATTTTTACTCATAAAATTTTAATTATTAAAAGGTTAAAGAATCTCTTTTAGTTTTATAACACTTTCTAAGTACTTTTCATTTAAACTATAACACAGTAAATGAACTTATTTTATTACTTTACTTTTTTTAAGGTGAAAGAACAATCCTTTGCAATAATTTGAAATAAAAAGATATTTTTTAGGATTTGACTTTGAGAAAGCAAAACATTAAAAGTTGTCAGGTTTGAACATTATGTTCCTTTAGAAGTGATAAGACTTGTTTCTCTTAAACAACCAAGGAAACGATAAGATTAAAGTACAAGAAACTATTTTGATAAAACAGACTTTCTTTTGTGTATACTGATTAATGAGGAGAAAAACTCTTTATAAACTTTTACTAAAACAGACTAATTACTTAAGCAATTTTGTTGTTTTAACAGAGAAGGAACAAAATTTTAGTTTCACATCATTATGCTATTTGATACAAGGCTTTTAAAACTTTATAGATTGGCCCATTAAATCTTACTTAACTTTGACTACAAAAATTCCTTTTCCAACAGCCTTCTACACATTCTGTATCCATTTAACTTTTGTCCCACATTTTACTCTTTCTTAATAACTAGTTACTTTATCTTAGAACAAACTTACTTTCTTTTTCCTTAATAATAAAAACACATTCTATATATCTTACATATATGTTACCAAAATCATTTTGGAAACTGTCTCCAAGCAAACCTCTTACAACACACAATTACCATTAACACTAAACAAATTTGTCAGAATAATGATTCAATTTGCTTATATGTAAACACAACTTTTCTTTATTTCAAATGCCTAGTAGCATGCTATACTAGAAAAAGATTTTAGAGTCAAGTTGGGAGGGGAGGCAGGCTGCTATCATGATTAAGCCATGATTTAATTGCAGGCTTACAAGGCAGCCAACATTTTTCCATAACCGCAGAGGTTCTTGATTCTCAAAAAGGACCAGGGGAGGTGGAGGTGGAAAAGGTGTTTCTTCATTTTCAGAGGATACAGGGTCTTTAACTGGGAGCTCCTCTGAGGGAGCTATGGAATGAGAGGATGTATATAATGGATACAGGGCTGTTTTTACTAAGCTCCAGGTTATTAGGGTAGAAGTGGGAATCTTTTCTCCTTGCTCATACTTTGCTTTTAAATTTTTCCTTCCTGCTCCCATAGCTCTAAATCTAAAGCTCCTCTTTCAGGAAACCAAGGACAAAAATTTTGAACTGATGTTAATAGGGAGAAAAATTGGCCTTCTCAAACCATGTAATTAGCTGCCTTTAAGAGTTGTTGTATTGTTTTTACAAAAATATCCTGTTCTTTGAAATTTCCCCTCACTGAACTAGACACATTGGCAACTATCCCCAGTGGGTGTTGCTATTCCCTTACCTTGGGATGATTAGTTTCTGTTTTGGTCCAGACAAATATAGCAGCTACTTAACATGCCAACTTGTGCCACTTGCCCATATCATGTTGGCGTCACCACTTGCAGAAATCTGTCCTGCAAAGTCTTGAGGAGATCTGTCCAGCAGAGATTGTGACAGTGCAAGGAATTACTCTGAACACGAAGGTTGAGAGAGGTGAGGGGGAGAACAGGTAAAGGATCTATCCTCTTTTGCTGATTCCCATCACGGTTTTTATTCTCTTTTTCACAAAGTACAAGGTTAGTGTGTGTGTGCAGGGGCAGGAGATAATGGAGAAGTGGAAGGTCCTAACTAAGTAACAGAGCAAAGCAAGAATGTTCCTACTGTTTTCAGCAGGAACTGATAGCAGCGGTTTTCCATCCATGCAGCAGTTTTCTGCTTGCACAGCAAAGCAGGCTCTAAACTGTTTCAAAGATGTTTTAACCAAAGAGCTCCCACAATATTACAGCAGAATTGAGGAGGCAGAAGAAAGGATTGGTGAGCTTGAAGACATGGCCTCTGAAAGCAAACATAAAAAGAACAGATGAAGGAAAGAATGGAAAAAATTGAACAGGGTCTCAGTGAACTAAACGACAGCAAGAGATGTGCAAATACATGTCATGGGTATCCCAGAAGGAGAAGAGAAGGGAAAAGGGGCAGAAGGAATAGTTGAAGAAATAATGGTGGAAAGGTCCCCAACCCTATTGAAGGACATAGATATACATGTCCAAGAAGCACAACGTACTCCCATTCAAATAAATCCAAATAGACCAACTCCAAGACACATACTAATCAGAATGTCAAATGCCAGACAGATAATTCTGAGATCAGCAAGAGAAAAGTGACAAATAACATATAAGGGATACCCAATAAGATTAAATTGCCAATTTCTCATCAGAAACCATGGAGGCAAGAAGACAGTAGTGTGGTACTGCAAGAGAAAGACTTCCAGCCAAGAATCTTATATCCAGCAAGATTGTCTTTCAGAAATGAAAACAAGTTTAGAATATTCACAGATAAACAGAAACAGAGAGTTTATAACAAAGAGACTGGCCTTTCAGGAAATACTAAAGGATGTGCTACAGTCTGAAAAGAAAAGACGGGAGAGAGAGGCTTGGAAGAGAGTCTAGAAATGAAGATATCAGTATAAATAATAAAGTCTCAAAAGAATGGTGAAAATAAAATATGACAGAGAAAACCCAAAGGTCAAAATGGGTGAAATAAGAACTGCCTTTACAGTAATAACATTGAATGTTAATGGATTAAACTCCCCAATCAAAAGACACAGACTGGAGAAATGGATAAGAATATATGAGCCATCTATATGCTGTCTACAAGAGACTCACCTTAGACCCAAGGATACCAATAGATTGAAGATTGAAAGTGAAAAGTTGGATAAAGATATTCCATGCATGCAGCAACCAAAATAAATAAATAAATAAATAAATAAATAAATAAATAAATAAATAAATAAATAAACTAACTAACTAACTAACTAACTAACTAACTAACTAACTAAAAAAAGCTGGAGTAGCTATACTTATATCAGATGAAATATACTTTATTTTTTTCTTTTCATTTTTTTATTTTTAAAAGATACTTAGATTACATAAATGTTACAGAGAATATATAGGGGATTCCCATATTCCCTGATCCCCACACCTCCCACATTTTTACCTGCTAGCAACATCTTTCATTAGTGTGGTACATTCATTGCAACTGATAAACACATTTTGGAGCATTGCCACTAATCATGGATTATAGTTTACATTGTAGTTTACATTTTCTCCCACTCAATTCTGTAGTTTATGGCAAGACAAGGGGAGGTGGAGGTGGAAAAGGTGTTTCTTCCTTTTCAGGGGATACAGGGATATATAATGACCTGTATCTGTCATTGTAATGTCATTCAGGATGATTCCCAAGTCCCAAAAAATGCCCCTGTATTACACCTGGTTTTCCCTCTCTCTACACTTAGAACCTCCAGCAGCTACTGCCTCTACATCAATGATATTTCTTCCATTGCTAGAATCAGAATAAGTCTATAGTAAAATACTAGTAAGTCTACTTTAGTCCCTGTTTTATTCCCCAATCCTGAGGATTCTGGGATAGTGATGCCCACTCCACATTTATTTGAGTGGGGGCTTTGATCCCATATGGCTGATGGAAGGGACTCTCTTGCTTGCAGCTGTAGACACTCTCAGTTCCTTGGTATGTTGGTTATCCATCATCTCCTCCTTGTTAGTTGTCCTGAGTGAGTGCAATGAACTGGAACTGGAAAGTAGGTGTTGCAACTCCACTGAGATTCAGGGCCCAGCTGACACATGGACAGCCCAAAGATTTAAGTCTCTTCGATGTACACCTACCAACTTTAGTACTAATTATAAGTTCAAATAGAATGAAATATACTTTAAAAAGACACTAGTAATGTGCAATCTGAGAAGGAAGTCAGGAAAAGCATTCCATTTACAATACCGACTAAAAGAATCAAATATTTAGGAATAAGCTTAACCAAGGATATAAAGCACTTGTATTCAGAAAACTACAATGCATTGTTAAGATATTAAAAAAGGACCTAAATAATTGGAAGGATATTCCGTGAATAATCTGAATTGGAAGACTAAATATCAAGATGTCAATTCTCCCCACATTGGTATACAGATTCAATGCAATCCTGATAAAAATTCCACCAGCATTTTTTAAACAAATGGAAAACATAATTATCAAATTTATTTTGTAGGGTAAGGGGTCCTGAATATCCAGAAACATTTCAAAATGGAAAAGCAAGTTGTAGGACTCTCAATTCTGGACTTTAAATCATATTACCTAGCTTTAGTGGTAAAAACAGCATGGTATTGGCATAAAGACAGACAAATAGACCAATGGAACCAAATCAATGGTTCAGAAACGGGGCTTCACATCTTTGGTCAAGTGATTTTTGACAAGCCTGTGAAATCCACCCATCTTGGGCAGAACAGTGCATTCAACAAATGGTGCTGGGAGAACTGCATATCCATAGCTAAAAGAAAGAAAGAGGACCCCTCACATCTTATACAAAATTTAACTCAAAATGTTTCAAAGACCTAAATGTAAAAGCAAGAACCATAAAGCTTCTAGAAGAAAATGTAGAAAAACATCTTCAAGACCTGGTGGTAAGTGGTGGATTCTGAAAGGAAGTAAGAGGAGGGCTGAGATGGAATACTGATGCTTAATGGATATAGAAGTTTTAATTCACTTTACTGTAAAAGTGTGGAAATGTATAGAGTTGATGGAGTATAGAGTAACAACTGGATTATAAATGGGAATGTGGCTGGAAAGGATAGTCTAGGGATGTAAATGTCAAGGAAAGAAAGCTAGAGAATAATCTAGGGACTGAATAACACAGTAAACCCAGAGGTAGATAAGAATTGTGGTTGATGGTACAGATGCAAGAGTGTTCTTTGTAAGCTAGAGCAGATGTGTGTCACTATTGCAGGGAGGTGGAAATGTGGAGAAGTATGGGAAAAATAAACCTGAATGACCTATGGATTGTGGTTAACAGCAATACTGTAATATTCATGCATCTATGCCAAAGATGTACTATGTTGATAATGGGGGAGTATGGAAAAAGTGTATCAAATGTATGCTATGGACCATGGTTAGTGGTAATATTCTGATGATATTATCTCACAATCTTTAACAAATATTCCACTACGGTGTGGTGTGTTGATGGAGGGGTATTGTATGGGAATTCTGTACACATTCAAGATTGTTTTGTAAGTTCACAACTTACGTAATAAAATATATTTTAAAAATTATAATAGGATGGATTGGTGGAAAAATAAACCAAATGTAAGATATGGACTATAGTAAGTAGTGAGATTTTCATGGTATTCTTTCATAATTTTTAACAAATGTCTTACAGTAATGCAAAGTGTTGGTGGTGGGCTGATGTATGGGACCCCTGTATGATGTTATGCATGTTTGCTTTGAAAGTTCACAACTTTTACATATTGTTTATGTATGTTCATGTATGAATGATTAAAAAAATAATAATAGGGTAGGTTGGGGAAAATACACCAATTATAAGATATCTTGGTTTGTAGTAATATTTTGAGGATGCTCTTTCATTATTTGTGAAAAATGTTTTACAAGAAATGTAAGGTATTGGTGGTAGGGTGAAGTAGGAGAGCCCTTTGTGATGTTTTGCATGTTTGTTTTGTAAGTTCACAACTTCTACTATACAATTACTGCTTATGTATTTTTATGTATGAGTGCTATACTTCAATAAATTTTTTAAATGAAAAAAAAAAAAACACCAAAAAAACCCCTGTGGCACATACACACAATGGTATATTATTCAGTGGTGAAAAGAAAAGAAATATCAAGCCATAGAAAAACATTGAAGAATCTTAAATGCATATTGTTAAGTGAAAGAAGCCAGTCTGAAAAGGCTACATATTGTATAATTTCAACTATATGATATTGTGGAAAAGGCAAAATTATAAAGACAGTAAAAATATCAGTGTTTGCTATGGGGTGCAGGTGGGTTGGGTGTGGAGAAGGGATAATTAGGTAGAGCACAGGGCATTGTTTGGGCAGTGAAACTATTCTGTATACCATATTGATAGATACATGACATTACACATTTGTCAAAGCCCATAGAACTGTATGACACAAAGAGTGATGCCTAATGTATACTGTGAATTTTAGTTGTTTAAAATGTATTATTATTCATTCATCAGTTGTATCAAAGTGTCACACTAATAGAAGATGTTAATAATAGGGGAAAGTGTGTGTGTGTGTACAGAAATGCTTTGTATTTTCTGTGCCATTTTTTGTAACCCTAAAATTGCTCTAAAAATAAAATTTACTAAAAATCACCACAAAAACATTAAAAAACATTAAATATTGGAAAGGAAGATATAAAACTATCACTCATTATTTGTAGATGATATGATTGTGTATGTAGAAAACCTAAAAAATTCTATATTGACTTATTAAATATATCTAATAATTTAGAAAGGCAATTGAATAAAAAGCCAATAGCAAAAAACCAAATTATTTATATAAATAAACAACAAACAATTAGAAAATGAAATAAAGAAAAATACTTTTTACAATAGCATGAAAAAATCATATTCCTGGGCATATTTTATATTTTTCAGGGCATTCCCTGATGCCCTGAAAAATATAAAATATTATTGAGATTAATTAAAGAATATCTAAATAAACAGAGGAATATACCATGATCATGGACCAGAAGACTCAATATTGTAAAGATGTCAATTCTCCTCAGATTGATCTGTAAAAACAAACACTACTAATAACAATCTTAGCAGGGTTTTTAAAAAGGATATTAAGATTACATAAATGTTACATAAAAATATAGGGGATTCCCATATGCCCTGCTCCCTACACCTCCCACATTTTCCCACATTAACAACATCCTTCATTAATGTGGTATATCTGCTACAACTGATGAAAACATTTTGGAGCATTGCCACTAAGCATGGATTATAGTTTACATTGTAGATTACACTCTCTCCCGCACATTTTTGTAGGTTATGGCCTGTATCTGTCATTGTAATGTCATTTAGGACAATTCCCAAGTCCTGAAAATGCCCCCATATTACACCTGTTTTTCCCTCTCCCTCCCCTCAGAACCTCCAGTGGCCACGGCCTCCACATCAATGGTATAAGTCTAACATTGCTAGAATGACAATAAGTCTATAGTAGAATACCAATGCCTACTTTAGTCCATAGTTCATTCCACAATCCTGAGGATTCTGGGATGGTGATGTCCCCTCCCCCTCTAATTGAGAGGGGGCTTCAATCCCATGGGACAGATGGATGGGACTCTCTTGCTTGCAGTTGTAGACTCTCGGTTCCTTGGATGGTTGTTGTCCATCATCATCTCCTTATTAGTTGTCCTGGGTGAGTCCAATGAACTGGAGTGTAGGTGTTGCAACTCTGTTGAGATTCAGGGCCCAATTGGCACATGGACAGCCCAAAGATTTTAGTCTCTTGGATGTACATCTATCAATCCTAGTAATAATTATAGGTTCAAATAGAAGGGTCAGAAGAGCCATGTTTAAGGAAACCACAACTGAGTCCAACTCTGTCACAGAGGTGAGCATAAATTCCGAAGTAGGGCCCACCGGCAAGGCATCAAACACCTGAGCTATCCATCCTGACTAGTGTCTGAATGTTTCCAGATCCCTCAAGAGTCCCACTACTTGAGATAGTATTTACTTTGGTAGTCAAAGAGATCCTGCTGAGATATGCATAAGCATAACCTCTGGAATGACCTCCTGACTTACTTTGAAGGCTCTTAGCCATGTAAACTCATTTGTCTTTACCTTTTCTCCCTTTTGTTCAAGGTCTTTTTCCACCTAGCAGGTTTTAAATGAGATAATTAAAAATTTAAAAACAATCATGAAAATTAAAATATTTACAAAGACCCATTTGAGAAGAAGTTGTTGAACCAAATGCTCTACCACTCTCAAATATTTAGCATGCATTTCCTACAAAGACATTCTCCTGTGTAACCACAATACCAGCACCAAAAGCAGGAAATCCACATAGATATATCGATATCATATAATCCTCAAATCCCATTTAAGTTTCACTGTTGTCTCAACAATGTCTTTTTTAGAAGATGATCCCTTTAGAATCACACTTTGCAATAAGTCATCATGGGTCTTTAGTCTTTAGTCTGGAGCAGTTCCTAGTTTTTAATTGAATTTCATGATCTTCACACTTTTGAGGATTACAGATAAATGATTTTGTAGAATGCCCATTTGTGTTTGTCTGATGTATTCTCATAATTAGATTTAAATTATGCATCTTTGGCAGGAATATCACATAAGCAATGCTGCATTCTCAATGAATCCTGTTAGATGGCACATAATTTCAGTTTGTTCCATTACTGATAAATTCTCTTTGATCACTTGATTAAGGTGGTGAC
>PVKH010031552.1:0-12307 GCA_004027955.1 Chaetophractus vellerosus
CGCTAGGAGAGGTCCCCGGGAATCGAACCCAGGGCCTCCCATGTGGTATGCCGGTGCCCTATCCACTGGGCTATCGAGCCGGCCCCAGGTTTAGTTTTGTGTTTTATAAAATTATCTTTAGAAACTGAGTGGAGTCTGAATTGGAGGAAGGAGATTAAAGGTTAGAGAATAAGGTAAGAGGTTCTTGCAGTTGACCAAGACCCTAGGGGTGGGAGTGAAGAGGGAGAAATTCCTGGAGACAGATTAATAAGGTAGATTTTATAAACTTTGTTGATTGATTTGGATAAGGAGTATAAGGGAAACTACAATTGTTTCTTTTTTCTTTATTTCATCTTGATAGTTTTAAAATATCATCTAGTGTATTACTGCATTCCTGTGAGAACAAATTGTGGGAAGGGATAATGGTAGTACTATGTGGTGTAATTAGTCTTTTTCTATAGAATCAACATAGCCTTTTAATGGTAATCTCTTCGACAAGATACAAAAAGCTACCATTTAACTTTTAATCTTTTTATGTGTAATATACATTATATAATAAATACAATTTATTTCTCAAAATAAAATCCAAAGCTTTTTATCTTTATGATGACTTTAAACATACAGATCTTACTGCATATGATCAGGTCAATGATACAGGCACATTGGATGGCTCCCCTTTGTGATGTCTGCCCTTTAAAAAATTTACATTACTGTGGAATTCTAGTTATTTAGTTGTTTTCACTTTCCTGCCTGCCATCCCCCACCCCATGTGTACCTATCTATGCCAGCCTTTATATACAATGCATTTGTAGTTTGTACTTTGTTGGTATTACTGTATTTATCCAGAGTATTTGGAGAGTTAGTTCTCAAAAAATGAATTATCTAGATATAATTGAACTTCTCTTTCTTCAGCAGCAGCTAGTTCTAAAAATTTAAATTTTGACATAATATATTTCTTATGCTGTCCTGCATTCTTAAAACTGTAGCAAATATTAACATATTCTTAAAGTCCTATTGTTGTCATACCAATTTATTACTGTATTATGTGGAAACGTAGTTTTTGGCATTAGAAAACATTTTTTTCTAATCATAAAAGTAATATGTGCTAAGTATAGAAAATGTTGTAATGTATAAAAATTGAAATCAGTACCACTTTTTATCTTACCACTCAGAGAAAGCCACTACTATTAATCTTTCATTATATCTCCACTTAGTTATGTTTATACATATGTGAGAATATAAGAGGTAATAAAATTTGTTTTAATAAAATTGAGTATACTCTGGACTACAAGGAAATCTCATCAAATCTCCCACAGAACACATTCATTGATCTCATTACTATACACTTGAACAAAATGAAGCTCCTACCCAAAATAAAGACTACTTAACTGGACATTTAAAAATCATACTCCAAAATAATTGTAAATTACAGTTTTTAGCTGAATAATTAAAGCAGTCATTATCAAAATCTATAGTATTTGGCCAGAAATTTCTTAAGAGAAAATTGGAACTTTAAATGAACTTTTTAGACAAGAACAATAACAACAAAAAACAACAACACCAAAAGATTGAAAGTCAATGAACAAACCTTCAATCCAATAAGCTAGAAAAAGGGCAAAATTTTACCCTAAATTAGTTGATTAGAGAAGGAAAAAAACAACATAATCTCAAAAGAGACTAAAAGGTTATTTGATAAATTCAATAGCCTTTCATAATTAAAAGAAATGTCTTAGTGATTTAGAAGTAGAAGATGGTGACTTAACTAAATAAAGGATATCTTCCAAAAGTATAAAGAGCAAACTTTATACTTAATGATGAAGCATTAGAAGTAGTCTCATTAGAATCACGAGCAAGGCAAGGATTTCTACTCTTATTTTTTATTATTTAATTTAATTTTTTTATTTCATTTTTAAAATTTTACCTGCTTTTATTTTAAAATGAGCAAGGACCAATGCTGTAAAAAAGAAAAATATATTTTAAAAATGTAAATGGAAGAGATGAACTGCCATTATTTGCCTATGATATGCTAGATATCAGATTCTTTTGAATTTTCTAAATAAGAGCAACAAAAGTTATACAGAGACACATGAAATGTGCAAAAGTTTATGGAGAAAACTAAATTTTAAAGGACAAAGAGGTATGAATCAAGAGAAACTTTATAATTACTATCATAAAGATGTCAATTCTCCCCAAATATACCTCAAATAAAATTCCATCAATTTAAGAATCACCACTGAATCATTTATGGAAATTGGACAACATTATTCTAAAATATATTGATTTCAAAAATTCATTTTGATGGTGAACAAAATATTTTATATTTGAAATAGCTATGCATTTTTTTAAAGATTTATTTTTATTTATTTATATATCCCCCCCTTGCTGCCTGTGCTTGCCACGTTCATCTGCTTTGTATTTTTCTGTGTCTGCTTGTCTCCCCCCACTGCAGCATCCCACTGAGTCAGCTCACCGCGCAGCAGCTTGCCTGCTCACAGCAGCTTGCCTTCTCCAGGAGGCCCCGGGTTTGGTAAACCATCGCCCTACCAATTGAGCCACAGCTGGTTCCCAGCTATGCATTTTTAATCAAAATATATTAGTTATCTTTTCAAATTCTCTTTTTTCTTATTGTAGTAACATATTTACAATTTAAAATTTCTCACTTTAACCACTTCCAAGTGGTATTGATTATATTCACAACACAGAGGGAAATTCATAGCTGAAACACCTACATTTAAAAAGAAGGCCTCAAATCAATAACCTAACTTCACAATTCAAGGAACTAGAAAAAGAAGAGTAAACTAAACCAAAAATTAGTCGATGGAAGGAAATAAAGTTAGAATAAAGATAAATGAAAGAGAATATAGAAAAATAATTAAGAATTGAAACCAAAAATCGGTTCTTTGAAAATAACAATGAAATTGACAAAACTTTAGCTAGACTGGCAAAGAAAAAGAGAGAAGATGCAAATAACTAATATCAGAAATGGAAGTGGGGACATTACTACCGTTCTCACAGAAATTAAAAGCATTAAAGAGAATACTCTGCACAATTGTTCACCAACAAATCAGATAATCTAGATGAAATGGACAAATTCCTAGAATCACACAATTTACCTAAACTGATTCAAGAAGAAATAGAAGAACTCAACAAACCTATAACAAGTAAAGAGATTGAGTTAGTAATCAAAATCTCCCAACAAAGAAAAGCCAAGTACCAAATGGCTTCACTGCTGAATTCTATCAAATATTCAAAGACAAATTAACAGCAATCCTTCTCAAAGTATTCTGAAGAATTTGGAGAGGATAGAATTCTTCCTAACTCATTCTATGAGGCTGACATTACTCTGATACCAAACCCAGATAAAGATTAGAAAAAATTATAGACCAATTTCCTTTTTGAATATAGATGCAAAAATCTTCCACAAAATATAGCAAACTGAATCCAGCAGCTTATTAAGAGGATTATGCATTCTGATCAAGTGGAATTTATTCCAAGATAGCATGAGTGGTTCAACATAAGAAAGTCAATCAATGTAATATACCACATTTATAGAATGACAGGGGAAAAAAATCCACATGACCATTTCAATTGTTGCAGAAAAGGCATTTTACAAAATCCAACACTCTTTCATGATAAAAACACTCAGAAAAACTATGGAAAGAAGTAAATTTCCTGAATATTATAAAGGGCATATATGAGAAACCCACAGCTAACATTATACTCAATGGTGAAAGACTACAAGCTTTCCTCCTAAGAACAGGAACAAGACAAGGATACTGCTTTTATGATTGCTATTCAACTCAACATACTAGCCAGAGCTATTAGACAAGAAGAAGAAAAGACATCCAGACAGGAAAGGAAGAAGTACAACTGTCTCTATTCATGGATGACATGATGCTTTATATAGGAAATCCCTAAGAATTCACAAGAAAAATGGAGTTAATGAATGAATTCAGCAAATTTCAGGGTACAAGATTAACAAGCAAAAATCAGTTGTGTTTCTATACACCAGCAATGAACAATCTGAAATGGAAATCAAGAAAATAATTTCATTTGCAGTAGCAGCTAAAAGAATGTTTAAAATCTAGGAATAAAATTTAATCAAATAGGTGGAAGACTTGTACACTGAAAACTATGAAACATTGCTGAAAGAAATTTAAGAAGATCTAAGTAAATGGCAAGACTCCTGTGTTCATAGATTGGAAGATTTAACATTAATGTTAAGATTCCAGTACTACCCAAAGCAATCTACAAATTCAACACAGTCTCTATCAAAATTCCAGCAGCCTTTTTTGCAGAAATGGAAAAACCAATTGTCAAACTCATATGCAATCACAAGTGGCCCTGAAAAGTCAACTCGATCTTGAAAAAGAACAAAGTTGGAGGTCTCACACTTCCCGATTTCAAAAATACAAATTCACAGTATTGAAAATACTGTGGAACTGGTAAATAGAGAGACAAATAGACCAATGGAATAGAATTGAGAGTCTAGAAATGAATCCCCCACATCTCTGGCCAACTGATTTCTGACAAGGGTGCCAAGCATATTAAATGGGGGCAAGAATAGTCTGTTACAATATTTAATAGTCATCAATAAGAAATTTTGTTCACACAAGTAAATGATTTAAAAATTATAGTTTTTTTTTTATAGGCCTTTGTCTGTTGCTGTAACCTTTAGTGGTTCCCACCTGGCCTCCTGTTCCCTCAGTGGCATATTGGTTTTTTGTTTGTTTTTGTTTTTGTTTTTGTTTCTGTTTGTGTGTGGGTTCAAGATTGTTTTTATTTTTAGAGCCTGCAACAGTTAATTAGCAATGCTAGCTAGCTAAGCTGGTACGATCAGAAAGCTACCTCACCTTCCTCTTCAGGCCTTCACAGAACCCCACAAACAAGATTGGGGACGAAACTGGGATGTGTCTCAGTGTGGGCTGAGGGAAGAGGCCTTCTCACACTCCTCTCCATCATTCCCCTACCTACTGGGTTTCGTTCCATGCTCCTTGGGCATCTAGAACCAGAATTCCTCCAGTAGTTCCCTGCTCCATTTGTAACAGTGGGCAATAAATTTCCAGGTTTGGAACACCTCCTTGGCTGAACTCAGGGCATCGCATTGGAGCAAGTTTTAAACGTTATCCATAATGGTAGCTGCCTAAAGAAAAAGAACAATGTTCCTTCAGAGCCAGCTCAAGTTTCTCATTAAAATCTTTGAAATTTATTTTAGAAGTTTTATACAAATTAAATATTTAATATCATCCCTAAAACTTTATATTTTCTTATTGTACTTAACATAATATAATCCAAATTTTTTCACAGTTACATATTGATCTGATTTACTCCAGAGAGCTATGTAAATGTTATCAGATTCTCTGTGTGACATGAGAAGTAAAAGCACTGCCCTAGAGAATACTCTGAAGAACTCATGGCTATTACATCACTCTCTTATAGTTAAAAACTGGAAACATCTATAATATCCATTAATAGGGAAATGACTTAATAAATTGTGGAAAGGCCATACAAAAGAATATTATGTAGCAGTTCAAAAGCATGGCTTGGATTCCTCTGTACTAACATAGAAAGATCTCTAAGACATAATGGAATGAAAATTAGGGTGTGGCAAATTACTGATGCTAGTATAATACAACTCCATACTATGTGTTTTCTAAGTGCAAATGCATAGACAATGCATAAGGACCCACACCAAACTGATGGCTCTGGTTACTTCTAGGGAGGGGTCTGGGTTTGAGCCTTAAATTTGTGATCAGTTAAACTTATTTCAGAAAGAAGATTTGTGTAATTAACAATGAACTGAAACCATCTAAAAAAAACCCTAGGAAAAAATGGAGCAAGATCTGAGAGTTCAGGTGATCTTAATTTTCTTCTAAAAACTTTTATAAAATTTCCAACACTTATATAAGGGACATGCTTTGAAGAATATGAAAAGCTAAATAAATACATGCTTGATGATTACTGAGCTGGAGTTTCTTCTTAGCTATGTCCTTGGGCAAATTAAATTTGATTTCAAGAAATGAATCAGACATGTTTTTCTCCCTAGTGTTGTCGATAAAATATTATGCCTCCTAAAAGTTTTTTTTCAGAAGTGTTTTTTGCTGCTGTGTTAATCTGGATTGCCCAGACAGAACACGCATATCAATTCTAGGAGAAAGGCTTCTGCAATCTGCAAGGCACTTGGAAATGCCATATCAAAAGTGTTCTCAAACCTGGTTACCTTTTCCCTTTCCCCATCCACTAACAGCACAATTCCAGTTAAGGAAATGAAGCAAAGTACTGCTAGTTTGAAACCAAGTCACTTCTACCATCCATAGAACATTTAGAATTCCTAATGATCACTAAACAGCCAAAGCTAGGCTTTTCTTTGGTAGCTTTGGATCTGAGCACTTGGCATAGAAAGATTGGGTTATATAGTCAGATAGTAACAAAGTTCAAGCAGCAATTGCTTAAGGATAAACAAAAAGTTTGATACAAAAACAAAGGAAAACAGGGAGGCCCTGGGTTCGATTCCCGGGGACCTCTCCTAGTGGGCAGACCGCCTTGAGAATGGCAAGCCGCCATGGGCGGGCTGGAGCCGCCGTGGGCAGGGCAAGAAGCTGCCACGGACAGGGCAAGAGCCGCCACGGGCAGGGCAGGTCACCCGCGGATGGAGCGCAGCCAGCCACCCACGAACTGAAGCAAGCGCCGGCCGTGAACGGACGCAGAGACTGCCCACAAGCGGGGAAAGCCGCGCCTGCGCAGTGACCACTCTCGGCGCGTGGCCGCAGCAGGGGGAAGGGGAGATATGTAATAAAATAAATAAATCTTAAAAAAAAAAAAACAAAGGAAAACAGTAGTAGTTCCTGTTTTGAGGATATAATCCTATGCTCCATTTCTAGGGAAGATAGTCCCCAGCTCTGCATTACTATGAAGAGTGACTTTTAGACCGCATGGCATAAACAGTCCAAATGCTCAAGGAGACACCCATGTTTGGTGAGGAGTATTTTAATACCTCTCTAGGAGACACAAAAATTCCTGAATTTATTATGGTACTAAGTAATAAAATAATCCATGGAAGAATCTGCTGCCCTCTGGAGTTGCATCCTTTGGCTTCTTTTCTATTTTCTCTATCCTGAAAAACAATTTAAAATTTTCGTGTGGATTGCTAATTTTTATTCTTTTTCCTTTATGTTTTTGTAAGCTCCACTAACTGCGATGTTCTCTAACCATCATCTGTACACAAGTATTTTATTATTGAAATTAACTTGATTTTTCAAATGATCAACTTATGACTTTGTGACCTCTTTTAATGCCAGAGTTAAAACGTTTCATGTGTCAACTATTTTTCAAAAATCACTTGTGCCACTGAAAAAGTTAGCCACAGTTCATTGAGAAAGGAAGATTTCAGAAGTTCTTGACAGAAAATTCTCCATTGGAAGTGTAACATTGGTATTATTTAACTCTGAATCAATACTTTATAGATTGGTACAAAAAAAGAAACTAGTTTAATGTAAATTTTGGTTTCAAGTGGACGAAGATTTGAATCATACTCTGCCATTTACTAGCTGCCTGTTTTTTAGCATGTTGTGGAGTTTTTTGGAATACATATTTTCTCATTTATAAAATGAGGATAATGATTAGATATTATCAAATGATCAGCTCCATCTTATTGGAATACCTATTGGATTATATCACATATCAGGATTTAATAAATGGCATTCATTTTCTGATTTTATTATAACTAATATATCTATATTGGCCCTGTGGATAGATGTAAGCCAGTCTGGAATAAAAAGTATATAGGCCACTGCTCTTCCCTTAATTTATCTTAATCTATGAGAATTAATCCATCCAATGTATATGTGTTAAATAATGCATGCATTCATTCATCGATTAATTTTATAGCAGCATAAGGCATAAAGAAATTAACTTGTATATGATTCTTTTGTTGGGGTGTTTTGCTCATTCATGCAACAAGTATTTATCTAGTAGATAGTATGTGAAGGCTCAAAATAGACAAAAACCTAGTCAGGACAGAAAGAAGTGCTTTTATATCCTAATTAGCGGGGAAAGAAGTAAACAAACAAACACATAATATGTTAGATGATGATGAATGATAGATGGTGGTAGTGATGGTGTTTATGTGGAAGGAAATGTATAATAAAACTCCAGTTTCTTTACCTAAAAGTAATTTTAAAAACCCTGTAAATTGTTCCAATTTATGCTTAACTCAAATTAAGTATATCAGAAAGCTATATGTGTGCATGTGTATTCAATAATAGGAAAAGTCAAGAACTCAAGCTGTGTCTCCTTCTTAAGTATAGGGCATGTGCCTGGAGACAAAGCATATGTATTATATTTCCTGGGAGTAAGAGATTAACCCAGAACACCCAAGATGCCCTTAAGGAGTATGTTCCAGGAGATTTTGACAGAAATTCTAGTGTCTTATTGTATTTTATTTTATTCTGCTCTTTTTCCTTTTCCCAATTTTTTTCCCTCTGTGTCACATATTAAGGTATATACATTGATTTTTTTAGACATAATGCTATTGCACACTTAATAGACTAAAGCAAAGGGTAAACATAATTTTCACATTTACATTTTATGTAAATGGAATCATACAATAAGTTACACAATATATTTTCTTCATAGTAATGCAATCATATAGTATTTGTCCTTTTGTGTTTGTTTTCCATATTCTTCTGTTAGACATTATCCTAATGGGTAAGATTGGATTTTTTAAGCTTTTAACTCTTTTAAAAAAACTAGTAACTCAGACTTGGAACCAATATAGCATATTTCTCTTAAGGTATAAAAAGGGACCTACTCTGTATCAGAGACCCCATTTATTCAGGAAAATGGGACAGAAGAGTATCTTCCCTCTGGTTCTATGTAGCCATACCTGAGGACATGATTTCCTTTGATTCAGGACTGATAGGAAATGTTAACCATTAAGTAGAACAGCAACACAAGGGTATGTATAGTAGTCACACGCATGGGGATGTTTTCACTAAGGTTTTTAAGCTCTCCTGTAAAAATATAAAGGCCACTTATTAAAAATGTGACAAACTTTGAGAGTATCTTCAATACAACATATAATAAAAAAGAAAATTACTTTTGCAAATAGCAAGAGCTCACTTGATGATTTTTGTTTAATGCTTAACATGTTTTGGTGAATTATGAATCAAGGAACATGAGAATTACGTTTTGTTCTTCTGGCATCTCAGTATTATATCCAGAAGGATCTCAACATGAGTCTCTTGGATGAGAATAGAAAAGCTTAGAAACCCTGAAAACCTAATCCAGGAGAGAGTTGAGCTGGTGCTAAATTCCTTTGACCCTGTGGCCCACATGATAGAATTATAACTACAAATTAATGAAGGATTAGAATAGCTGATCAGATAATAACTCCTCACAGTATTTTAGGACTTTAGGATAGTCCTGCTCATTTCACTCTCTAGTTTACTAGCCTCTAGACTAGTTAAACCTTAGATTAAACTTGAGAGTACATTGCCAATAATGAAAGTGCAAACTGATAAAGGATGCATTTCAAATCATGGAGACAACTGTTTATTTATTTGGAAAACATAAAGTTATATATTATTAACTGACCTTACAAATCCCTTAAAGTAATTCACATGTGTTAAGGAGTTAAATATAAAATTGAGATCATACAGATTTTAAAAATATATATAAATTGATATTTATCTAAATCATAGGGTAGGGAAGGGCTTGCAAGATTTATAAAGAAGGGAAAAGGATAAAAATTTACAGTTTGACAGTTTTGATCCTATGGATATTAAAAATTACAGCATTAAAAACACCTAAACAAAAATTAGAAAGCAAACAACAAACAGCATGGGTTCTTCACAAAGAACTATAAATGGTCATGAACATAAGAAAAACTCTTCAACTTATTAGTAATCAAAGAAAAATGAGTTTTAAACCCAAGATCTTATTTCTACAAATCTAATTGTCAAAGAATAAAAAAAAAGTAATGATGCTTAGTATAGTCAGTTTCATTTTCTTTCCCAGGTAAATTGTTAGGACTTTTAGGAAAGGCAATTTGCTTTTCTTTGGAAATATTTAGTTCTGAAATTCCAGCACAATGTGCCTTGGTGTGGTGTAGGCACTCAGTGGTCTCCACTTGCCTGGAGACTGAAGACTTTCAGGTGCAGAAAACTTTTTTACATTGTCTTATTTTCTTTGTTCTCATGGACATTTTGGACTGATATAAGTTTATCTTCTCTGTTATCAATCTCTAGGTCATTCTTTTTTTTTTTCCAAGAGGGAGATAAAAATTATTTTATGCTTTAAATTTATTTTTATTTTTATAAAGGTACTTAGAGTACATAAATGTTAAATAAAAAATATAGGGATTCCCATATCCCCCACTCCCCATATCTCCCACATTTTCCCACAGAAACAACATCCTTCATTAGTGTGGTACATTCATTGCAATTGATAAACACATTTTGGGACATTGCCACTGAGCATGGATTATAGTTTACATTTTAGTTTACATTCTCTCCCACACAATTCTGTAGGTTATGGGGAGATATATAATGGCCTATATTGTCGTTGCAGTGTCATTCAGGATGATTCCCAAGTCCCAAAAATGCTCCCATGTTACACCTGTTTTTCCCTCTCCTTGCCCTCAGAGCCTCCAGTGGCCACTGCCTCCACATTGATGTTGTAATTTTTTCCATTGTTAGAATCACAATAAGTCTATAGTAGAATACCAGTAAGTCCACTCTAGTCCATAGTTCATTTACCATTCCTGAGGATTCTGGGATGGTGATATCCACTCTACCTCTAATTGAGAAGGGGCTTTGATCCCATACAGCCTATGGATGCGACCCTCTTGCTTGCAGTTGTAGGCGCTCTTGTTTCCTTGGTATGGTGGTTGTCCATCCTCACCTCCTTGTTAGTTTTCCTGGGTGAGTCCAATGAACTGCAGAGTGGTGTTGCAACTCTGCTGAGACTCAGAGCCCAGCTGGCACATGGACAGCCCAAAGATTTAAGTCTCTTGGATGTACGCCTACCGACTCAGCCCCAACTATTGGTTCAAATAGAAGGGACAGATGAGCCATGTGTAGAGAAGCCATAACTGAGTCCAACTCTGTCACACTCAGGAGCACAAACTCCAAAGTAGGGCCCACTGGCAAGGCACCAAACTCTGGATCTATCTGCCGTGTTTTGACCATTCTTTATGTTTCTGTGAGATTTCCTTGTTTATCATCTTACTCTTCTATTACATTTTAAATTTCTACTATATATTTTATTAGAGAAGTTTTACGTTTACAGAAAAATCATACAGAAAATACACAGTTCCCATATATCAGCCCCTCACACACACTGTTTTTTCCTATTACTAACACTTTGCATTAATGTGGTACTTTTGTTACAACTGATGGAACAATGTTATTGTAATTATACTATTAACTTTGGTCCACAGTTTACATTAGGGTTCAGTTTGTGTTGTAAATTTAAATGGCTTTTATATATTTTTATACTAGTAACATTATATATACAATCTAAAATTTACCATTTTAACTGCTTTCAGATATACAATTCTGTTGTGTTAATTACATTCACAATGTTGTACTACCATTGCTACCATCCATACCAAAAAAACATTTCTATCTTTGCAAACAGAAATTCTGAACCAATTAAGCATTAACTCCCTATTCTCTACCCTACCCAGACCCCTGGTAAGCATTATCTGTATATATGTAGTCATCCATCCAATGTATATTTTTTCAATTCCCACATTCATTCATCCATTATTTTTTTGTAGTAGGATAGGCTATAGGGAAATTAACTTATGCTTTGATTTTGTTTTGGTGTTTTGGTCACTTAATGCAACAAATACTTATTGAACACCTACTATGAGCAAGGTCAAAACAGACAAAGAGGTTTTATGTTCTAGTCAAGACAGACAGAAATATATTTTTATGTACATACAATGGAATTTTTATTATTAAACCATAAAAAGGAATGACATTCTGATAGATGCTACAAAATGGATGAACCCTGAAGACATCATGCTTTGTGGAATAAGGCACACAAAAAAACAGACATTGCACAATCCCACGCGTATGAAATAACTAGATATGCAAATTCATAGAGACAGAAAGTAGGTTACTGATCTTGAAGACCTCATTTTGAGCGAAGCAAGTCAGTCATTGAAGGATGAGCTGTACATGACCTCACTGATATGAATGAAGGAAACAGGCAGTCCCTGAGAACTAGGGTCTGAAACATAGGTTTAAAAAGAAAGAGAAAGAGAAGAGAAAGTAATGGGATATCATCCATGGAGACATAATCTGTGGTGAGTTGATAG
>PVKH010031553.1:0-12306 GCA_004027955.1 Chaetophractus vellerosus
AGCCCCCAGCCACTGGTGGGGCAGGAGGGCAGAAAAGGCAGGTACACATTGCAGCTGAGGAGTTACAAACACGGAATTTAGGGTCAAGCAGACCTGGCCCGAGCCAATGTTCAACCACCCACCACCATGTGGTCTTGAGTGAGAACCGTCTTTTCTTCTCCTGTCAAGTAGGGGTAACAATAGTTCCTGCTTCAGAGTGGTTGTGAAGACAGTGACAGAGAATGGGCATGCTTGGCACCAAGTCAAGCATTATTAGGAGTGATCACAGAACTTCAGCTTTTAATTTTATGGCATGCTTTATATACATTCTAAACTTTAATCCTTCTACAAACAATTGTATTTCGGTGTATTATCCTTTTACAACAGCTGAGGAAATGACCTTCAGAGCAGTCAAGAAACTTGCCAGAGCCACAAAGCTCACAGGTGGCAGGAACTGACTGGACCTCAGATCTTTCTATGTCTCTCTGATCTTCCAACACCTGCCCACTGAAAACCACTGACAGTAATGCAAGAAATGGAGAGGATGGTCTTCTGCTTCAAGGTTCACTCATTCACTCAACCAATACAGCCAGCACTGACTGTTCTGAACACATGGGATTCATGAGTGAACAAAACAAAGACGTGTACTCTAGGGAACTTACTATATAACAGGGAGGAGATAAGATGAATGAAAAACTAAGAATTAGAAGGTGAGAGATACTGTAGGAATAAGGGGAAAAAAAGGGTAAGAGAATCAGGAATATATAGCAGAGGGAGGCAGTTTACAAATTTATCTTTTTTAAATATCCCTCATTTATTTATCTAACAAACATTTACTGGGATTTAAATTCTACCTTTTATACACAAGGCAATGGGGAATGGGCAAAAATAGAAATCAGACTTGGCCTGTGTATTCAAGAACTTGGCATTCTCATTGGTGAGATGTGTTCATATGTGATTTTACAGAAGGTGGGGTATGACTACTGCTATCTATACAGGAAGAATAGGGACTCTAGAGTAGGGATGGGGATGTGCAGCGGGGAGGAAAACTGGTAAAGGGAATATTTAGCATTTGAGCTGGTCCTTCCTCTCCATCTAAGCTGTGCTTAGTTGAGAGGAGGCAATGGGGAGCCACTGAAGGGTTTGGGATAAGAAAATGCTCAAAGCACTGCTTTAAGAAAATTAATCTGGCAATACAACTAAAAGATGGATTGGAGGAGGGAGAAACTGGAGCCATGGGGTAAATGCAGGGAACTCAGAGGTGAAACACACAGTCATTCTGGGAAAAACGAAAAATGTAGTTTTCTGCAACTAAATGGTTACATCATAAAAGCTGTTTTAATTTTATTCCATAGTGGGCTCTAAAGAGGCAGCCAAGAAACAACTGCAGTCAAGTTAATCACAATGAAAATTTAATGTTATATCCTACTGCTAGCTGGTGTAGTAAACACTAGCAAGAGGATTCAGAACGATTTCCAAAGCCATAAAATAGTAAGAAACCAATGGCTATTTTTAACCTATGCTTTTGTCATTGTTCTTGTTTATAACCGTATGCCTGCTTTAGGTAAAAGAGTTTCACAAAACTGTCAAGAAATAAAACTTAATGTAATCACTTAAAATATCCTAGGGTCAGTCACCAATAGAGATACTATGTTATATGAATCCATAAAATAAACACTTTATGTATAACATACTAAAATGTACAAATTTACCTCAGTGATGCAGCAACAAGAAGTCTTAAGAAAACTGCGTTAAATTCCAAAATACATTAATGCCATCCTGAAATTTCTCCACGTCTAGCAAGCTTCAAGGATATAATTTACTTGCCCGGTTTGACCTTGACCCCTCAACATTAAGTGCTACATCCCTTGTAAAATCAGTTTTAACACTAGTGCTGGGGTTCTTAACCAAGTGCCCTTGGGGGTCTGTGGAAAGATTTCAGGGGGTCTGTGAACTTAAAATGAAAAAATCAACTTATCTTTAATTTCTCTGACCTGTAATTGAAATCTAATATTTCCCTCACTTATGAATGTATGCAATAACTAAATTACAGTAGTATTAGGGTCAGTGGAACAAAAAAGATTAAGAACCCCTGCCCTAGTACAGCCAGAACCCAAGAAACCTTCAAAGTAAATCTGCTTCAAAAATCAATTTCAAAATTTAAAATAGTCTGGACATGTACAAATAATTTTCCTTTCTGCTCTCTTGGCCTTTGGGCCAAAGCATTCTCCTAATTCATCTTGCTGATCTCCCCTTGTTACCTTCTTTGTTTTTCCCTCCCCTTTATACTAGCTGATACTATAGGAGTCAATCAAGGTACCTCCCTTAGCAGGTTCACCCTTCCTCTCTCATTTACAATGTTATAGGCTTTTCAAACATTCAATTAGTTACAGACAATTCCCACAAATCCATGCTACAAGTTGCTAACTTCTATTCCGAGCTCTGCTTCCTGACTTCTAACTACCTTTCGTATATTTCTATCTGGATATCTCCCTGCCATTCATTCAGGCATCATATATTATTCAACAAACACAATGAGGCCTATGTTCTAGGGTTTGGCAATTTAGCAGTGGACCAAGTATCTGCCCTAGTGGAACTGACCTCTTGGCTGGATTTTCAATCTGCAGTTTTTTACTCTTCCAATTTATTTAAATATTGCTAACAAATAAATCTTTTCAAAAACACTGCACTGCTCATCTTATTCCTTTGCTCACATGCCTTCTGGTTCCCATTCGTACATTCGTAAAAACGAAGCCTTGATTCCTTGGCCCAATGCTGAAGGCCCCCATTATCTAATTCCAGAGAGAATCTTATCTCCCCTACACCCTACACCAGAGCCCAAAGGAACCATTCCCTGTTACACATGTGTGCACCTGGGTCCTTTTGGTTTCTCTCAATCCTTGTTTACTCAGGTCCTAACACTACTCATTCTTGAAAGGCTAACTGAAATGCTACCTTCCTGAAGATTTTTCCTGATCCTAATCCTAATACTGGTCATTTAAACTGTACTGATTTTGTAGCTTTGTTTATATTCTACACTTAATTTGTAAATCTGTTTTAGAGGTATGAGCACCAGGAACTTAGATCAATTTTTTATGTCTATACATATTTAAATGACATAATAATAATTAAACTCTGTGGGAGTTAGAGCATTCTTTCCATTAAAACTGGCCTGTATAGTCACCAGGTTTGAGAAACATGGCTACAGGGTTTAAGGAGCCGAGATATTCAGGACAATAAATGCTGTTGGACGAGATCTTCTCTAAACCATTCATTGCTAGCGTCCACAGCAATGCAGTGGAGCACTCCAGACTCCCAGCCTCAGGGTTCTGTTTTGTTTTTTTAATATCCAAATCAATATGTTTATCTTTATTTAGAAGATTTCCCCTCAAGATATTGACTCTTAGGTTTTGAATACTGTTTGTAACTGTTTTAAGCTTTGTCTCAACTGTCCTTAATTCATTACAATTATGATTACAATGGAATGTGTCTGAGTTATTGTGTAACTGTAGTGCTTCTGTGTATGAATTACTTAGGATGGGTCCGAATTGGTTTAAGTAGTTATAAAGCATTTCTTACAGTAGAACACAAGTGTCTATGAACTGCTTATTTTCCTCTAAAAACATGAAAATGGAGTATAAGTATACTCAGGTGGGGATTTATAGTGATGATTAATAGTGTTTTGATATATCTGTTAGCTTACTGCTGAGTTTGCTATTAAGGTTGGGAAGACTCAAGAACAAAACAGACCCATATCCATGTTTCACCATTCTTATGTCACAAACCCTAGTTAAAAAATAGAGAAAAGTAAAAGATTATGTGTGATTTTACATACTTCTCTTTACGATGGGATGTTAGCAGGTAGTAAATTAAAATATATTTGATTTTCCATACTTGTGTCTCTCTGTTCTCGGTGCTGTAGTATTAAGGAAGGCATATGCTTTTAAACCTTTCAGCTCCTAGAATACCTGACTCTCCACTTTGCATACAAATATATGATCTTATACTGCTGACTTACTCTTTTTAAAGTATGCTTTTATTCCCAATAAGCTTGGTTTCTTCTCAGAATCTTAGTAGGGCCCTGTTGAGGGTGGATATTCAAGTATTTGTTGGCTAACCGATAAAACTCTACTGAAATAATCTGATTTGTTAATATATGTAAATGAGAATGAGAAGAACTGAACTTGGTATTGTTTTTCTCAGCTATGGACATAAACCATTCCTTATGTCATAGCTAAATCTATCACCAATGGGTAAATTACTAAATTATATGATTTCTGTGTTGCCACATATTACATATCTAATTTAACAGCTATATGTTATTTTACCAATGTTAAAAGTAAAGCTGGTCACCGGATAACATAATACTTCCTCTGTGGTAATAAATGGTGTTGCTTAATTTTAATTATGTGTTTACTTGACCTTACAATCCTTTTCATGTGGAAAGAAATCCTACCTACTCAACTACATAATCAAACCACTGCATTTCTCCTACAACTTAACTTTTGTTTTTGAATATCTTCAGTGTCAGGGGATGACCTGGGATCATGGTAGACAGCATTATCCAACTGCCCATGCTGTTCCCTGCATATACCCCATGGCTCCAGTTTCTCCCTTCTCCGACCCATCTCCTACATTGTACTGCCAGATTAATTTTCCTAAAGCAGTGCTTTGAGCATTTTTTAATCCAAAACCCTTCACTGGCTCCCCATTGCCTCCTCTCCATCTAAGCCCAGTTTGGAGGGGCAGGACCAGCTCAAATGCTATATATTCCCTTTAACAGTTTTCTTCTTTACTGTATATCCCCATCCCCACTCTCGATTCCCTATTCTTCTTGTAGAGATAGCACTACTCATATCCTAGTCTATAAAATTACATATGAATACATCTCACAAATGAGAATGGCAACACCTTGAATGCACAAGCTAAGTCTGATTTATATATTTTCCCATTCCCCATTGCCTTGTGTATAAAAGATAGAATTTAGGGAACCAGCTGTAGCTCAATTGGTAGGGTTCCAGTTTACCACATGGGAAGCCCCGGGTTCGGTTCCTGCCTCGAGCATGCAAGCCGCCGCGGGCTAGCAAGCTGCCGTGAGCAAGCAAAGCCATCGTGGAACAGACAAAGATGCCACGAAGTGGGCAGGCCACCGTGAGCAGGCAGGCCGCCACGCGGTGAGCTGACTCGGCGGGATGCCGCAGCAGGGGGAGACAAGCAGACACAGAAGAACACCAAAACGCAAAAATGAACACAGCAAGAACAAGCAGTGGGGGTGGGGTGGGGGGGGAATATAAATAAATTTTAAAAAGATAGAATTTAAATTCCAATTAATGTTTGTTAGAAAAATGAAAGAGGAATATTTTTAAGTGACAAACTTGGTCTTCTCCATCTTTTTAATTACAGACATCCTAGTAGATGTGAAGTGGTATCTCACTGTGGTTTTGATTTGCATTTCCCTGATGATTACTGATGTTGAGCATTTTTTCACATACTTATTGGCCATCTGTGTATCTCCTTTGGAGAAATGTTTATTCTAATTCTTTGCCCATTTTAAATTGGGTTGTCTTTTTATTATTGGGTAGTAAGAGTTCTTTATATTTGGTATACAAGTCCCTTATCAGATATACCATTTGCAAATATTTTCTCCACTCCACGGACTGTCTCTTCAGTTTCTTGATGATGCCCTATGAAGAATAAGTTTTAAATTTTTATGAAATCCTATTTTTTTCTTTTGTCACTTGCACTTCTGGTTTCATAACTAAGAAACCACTGTCTAACCCAAAATCATGAAGATTTGCATCTATGTTTTGTTCACTTTTATAGTTTAGCTCTTACATATAGATTTGCCTTCCATTTTGAGATTATTTTTGTACATGTGGATATCCAGCTCTTCCAGTACCAATTGTTGAAAAGGCTGTTCTTTCCCTCCTTGAATTGGCCTGGCAACCTTGTTGAAAATCAACTGACCATAAACGTAAGGGTTATTATTTTTTTAATTTTACTTTTATCCATTTTTAATACTATCTCCACCCCGTTTTTGCTGTTTTGTGTCCATTTGCTGAGCAATTCTCTGTGTCTGTTTCCTGCCCTCTCTTACCCTTCTCCTCCTGTCTTTACTGGGATTTGATCCTGCAAACTTCCAATGTGGGAGAGAGGCATTCTGCCACCTGCACCACCTTAGTTCCTGGTTTTTCGGTGCATCTCGTCTTGGCTCTCCCTTGTGTCACTCTCCTGTTACATCATCATCTTGCTGTGTGGCTCAGCAGGGCCTGGTGCACCCACTCGCAGAGCCTGGTGGCGCTCGCGCCTTCTATATTTTTCTTTATTTTTACCAGAGGTCCCAGGGATTGAACCAGGTCCCTCCATATGGGAGACGGACGCCCAAACATTTGAGCCACATCTGCCCCCCCCCCCGTAAGGATTATTTTTGGTCTCTCAATACTATTCCATTGATCTATATAGCTATCCTTATGTGAGTACCACAATGTTTTGATTACTGTAGCTCTGTAATAACTTTTAAAATTGGGAAGTGTGAGTCCTCCAACATTGCTCTTTTTCAAGATTGTTTTGGCTATTTTGGGACCCTTGCATTTCCTTATGAATTTTAGGATCAGCTTGCCAATTTCTGCAGGAATGCAAGCTGATATTTTGACAGCAATTGGGTTGAATCTATAAATCAACTTGGGGCATACTGCCATCTTAGCAATATTAAATCATCCAATCCATGAACAGAGAAGACCTAAATAAATAGAAAAACATCCTATTTCTTTCAACAATGTTTTGTAGTTTTTAGGTTACAAGTCTTGCATTTCTTTTGTAAATGGAAATTCTGTAAATGAAATGTTCTTAATTTCATTTTCAGCATGTTTATTGCTAGTGTAGAGGAATATAATTTTTGTATATTGACCTTGTATCCTGCAACCTTGCTGAACTTGTTCATACATATAATAAAGTTTTGTGTGTGTGTATGTGTGTACTTCTTAGGATTTTGTATAAACTAGGTCATTTCACCTGCAAATAAGAAGTTTATTTCTCCCTTTTTATTCTGGATGCCTTTTTTTCTTTTGCTTGCCTAATACCCTGGCTAGAGCCTCCAGTGTGACATTGAATAGAAACACCAAATAAGATGTATCTCTGATGAGAGAGATTATGCTCTTTTTTTATTCTTCCTGACAGGTGGAATGTGGATGTAATGGGTAGAATTGAGCAACAGTTTTGGAGCTTGAGATAAAACTGGACCTAGAATTGAAGCCAGTTAATCCAGGGTCCCTGCTACCTTGGGCAACACCAACTTCAGATCTCCTACCTGAATTTTTGTCTTTGGGTTTCTGCGCTTGCAGTCAAACATAAGCCGAAATTGACAGCAGATTTGAAATATAGTTTAAGAACTGAGATTGCCTGCATTATTCAACCAAAATATATAAACCAGCTTCAAAACAGAAAGCTAGAGTTTGCTTGTTTTTTTCAACCAATTTTATTAAAAGTGCCTTGCTAATAAAGTAGTTTAAATCTGGCTCCCAGTTGTAAAATTTGAACAGTGTCTGCTATCTAATGTTTTATTTTTTACTTCAAAATAACTCCACAAGGTTTACAGAAAACAGCATTCATCAACATTGTATTTGATATTTTATTTCAAGCTTCCTAGTTAGTGATTGTAGAGGATACATTATGTTTACCAGCTCATTAATTCATAAAAACCAAAATATTATCCTAAAATCACTCAAAATATTGTCTCACATTTTAAAAAAATTATTTACTTGAGCATAATAATGAATAAGAGTAGTTAATCCAGAATTTGAATGGGTAAATTCATATGTAAGTTTTGGCTCTAGGTTATTTATGAAACTATGTCAGGGGCAGGGCTCTAAATTGGGTGATATCAAGTATCCCTAACACAGAGTCAAAAACAAGTGTTTCTATATTAATGACAACAAAAGAGGAATATCAATGAAACAACTTTCCTAGCTAGAATCTACTATCAACAGGGGAATTTAATATCACAATTAAGTACCTCAATGATACACACAGTGAGTACCACAGAAATAAAGTCACTCTATAGACTACGAGTGGGTTAATGCATACATTTTGACCATTTCTAAGAATAAAGATACCATAACCAGCCCTCAACAGCTCTCTTCTTACTTCACTTTGGCCCTGAGACTACAAGCACAGAAATTCTAGTGTAACCCACGATCAGGAGCTCCCTGTTTTCTGAAAAACTGCAAGAATTTAAAGGAAAACAACATAATTAGTTGGAACAGAATCTATAATGATAAAGTCAACCAAATCTGGAAAATTTTTTTCATTTGTGACTGCCAGGATAGCTCTCTGCTTGGAAAATATTCTGATTAACCTAAACATCTGCTGTTATAGCATGTTCTCTAATCTAAAGTGATTTCCAGTTCCATTATTGATTAAAAGTATCAAAAGTTTAGAAAGAAAAGATAAAATAAATGCTAAGGAAGTATCTAAAGCCCCCATAGCACCTATCCTTACTCTGAATTGCACAGACATGACACAAATAGAAACCCTCTCATATCCCCAACTAGGTCATCAGCTCTTTAGGCCAACATCATCTCTTTTTCTGCTGTTTGCATTTCATCAATCTCCTGGGCACAGAGTAGGTGTGGAGTAAATGCATTCTGAAAGAGCAAATTTGGACACAAACTGACGAGCATTCACCAAATAAGCATAAATATAAATTAAGCATTCAAGTCTTAGTCAACATTTAAACTCCTCAAGGAAAGGAAAGTATTTAGAAAAGGCTATTTTTTTTTCAAGGATATTCAACTGAACTCTTCCTACCCTATGGAAATATCTAAATATCTACATTATCTAAGATCATTTCTTTGGATGAACACTTAATTCAAAGGCCCAAATATTTTATTCAAAGGCCAAAAATCTTGGGTTCTAAGCAAGTAAGCAAGTGAAAAGAGTTGTTTAGTTTTTATGGATATGCAATAGTTTACTGTGAAATCCCAGTAAGAAAAGAAAGAAGGAAAAGATTAACTTAGACAAAGCATTAAGTGGTAATGAAGCCAAAGGAATTCATGGTAAAATCTAAGCAGAAAGAATGTTTGAAACAAAAGAGAATTTTTTTTTTAAAGGACTAGAGATCCACTATTATCTCCTTTCAAATGACCCCTGGACAAAGGACTCCTTTTTTCAAGATTTATTGGTGATTTTATATAATAGATTCCTGTTGTAAGAAACAGAAGTATGATGACTTAAGTCAAATCTGAAAGTTTATGCTCTGAAATACTAAACTATACATAATATGAAAAGATAAGAATTTTATGCCAAGTATTTTTGTTTGTTTGTTCTTTGGATTTTTTTTAGAAAAACAAGTAATTGTAGTATTAGTATTTTTACATCATTCAAAATATAATACATCTCCTAGCACACTGCCTGGCACATCATGTGAAATCACATTTTATGCAGGTGAAGGAGGAAGCTCAGGTTCACATAGGGAAATTACTCCTAGAAAATCCATTTATCTATAGTATACAGACAGTCTTATCTCAATGTCTGACACATCCAGTTTTCCCTTCAGTGTTAGACAGAGAACGTAAGACGATGGATTTGGTGTGCACGATGTGAGCACTTATCACACTGTGTGCAGAACTTCACACCATAGAAGGAATGCAGGGACTGTAAGCAATGGAGAGGGCCACATAAACGGACAGGCATCATCTCAGGCGCCCCCAGGCACAAGTTCCTTAAGAAGGGAAAGCAGGCAAGGGTCAAACCAGCAGGCAAGTTTCCAAAGTCTTCCCTACCCCCTACTCTCCTACCCCACCTAAGTTTCCATTGAATGAGAATAAACATAAAGGATGCAGTACAGTATCATGTAGACAGCAGGCTCTTTAAAAAAATGACTATGCTTTCTTCCTCCATTAGTTCCCCCTACCCCAAACAGCCTGGCTCAGGTACACAATACAGTTTCTTAGTCCATCGAGAAAAAACTTTACTAGTGTGCAATGAGGTACCTTATCTTACAGTACAACTAACAAAACAGAGTACTTCATCTGGTATAAATGTTACGTTGAACACAACAATTTTATTTCAAGAGGATAATCTGAGCCGCAGGTCAAATTTAATTGATTCTCAGTGTCATTCAGTTTCAAACTGGGTTTAGCCTCCCTTGAACTTTATTATATGACAAAACAAACATAAAATATTAAATAAAATTTTAAAACATAATGCACTGCTGAAGTTATACCCAGAAGATAAATACTTAAGAAATTGAATCATATATTTGTCAGTTTTTAGAGTTTTCTCATATTAAGCAGATTTCCAAAATTCCTGTATAAGCTTAAACAAACAAAACAAAACAAATGAAACAAACAAAAAAGACTCAAGACTCAGGCATATGCCACTGTTGAGAATCTAATGATATTTACAGTATCAATACACAAAACCAGTGAATTTTAATACTCTCCATACACACCACAGAGGGTTAATAAGGAAACTGCAGGTGCTAAATAATGCTTGAAGTTTTTTATTCTTCTATGTGGGTTGCATGAAGGCAGGTGCCAGACAAAGCTTTATCTTTATGACTTCAGATAAGGTACAATTTAAAAGTTCAACATGAAAGGACACTATATTAAAATACTGGAAATAGACATTGAAGAACTTTAAAGAAAATCAGAGCACCAAATTTTATAGACAGATCTATAAAGATATAGTAGGCCTTAAAGAAGTATAAAGTGTCTCTGATAAGCAGGGTGCAACTTCTTAAATTAGAATTAGAAAACAAAATACAAAATTATCTCTTTTTCCAAAATCTTTATTTTAAAAACAGAGTTTATGGATACTGACTGAAAGACATCATCAATTAAATTAGAACTGTGGTTAGTTACAGCTCCTAACCAGCAATGTAGCATACACATACATTATTAGTTCAATTTTCTGAGGCAAAAAGTGACAAGGAAAAAAAGTCACATTACTTAATCCTACATATGAAGACCCATTTCCTAAATGAGTAATTTGAGACATAGAATATTTAACTGCTGAGGGGAAGCAAGATATAGTTGTGACAGTTCCCAATTATGTATGTGCACATATACTTACTTTTTAAATTAAAAACCTATTTTAGTGAATGAAAATTATATTAGCAATTATAGATAAAATGTCATTATTTGCAAAGTTTAAACTGTTAATTTAAAAAAGATTTTTTTAAGTTTTCACAGAAATTGACAAAATAAGGGACAGGATAGCCTGGCTCAATAAATGTGGGGGTTTCACCCATCAAAACCCAACAGTGAGAAATTATGACCTTGACCAAATGACTCAGATTGTTCTAAGCCTAAAGACAGAAAGATATGGATAGATGATAGATGGATGGGTGAGTGGATGAGAAGATGGATGGATGGATGGACGGATGGAATATGGCTAAGTATATACAAATATATTATACTTTTTCAGATGAGGGCAAACCTCCTTAAAGAAGTTTACCTGAACAATGAGGATACACTCCTAATGAATTTGGAAAACTTCCCATCCTATCAGATTCCCCCTTTCGGGTCTAATAACCAGAGAAACCAATTTACAAATTACCCAATGGACCTATATCTAGAATGCATTTCCATTAATTAAATAAAAGGAGGGAGAGAATATTTTCTTCCATTTCAATATTTATTTTTCTAGATGGCAAGAGAAATACCAAATAGAAAGTATTAAATAAAACCAAGGAGACTAAAGAGAACTATCACACACATATAACAGGACAGCCTGTGGTCTCTTTCCCCAAGTGAAAAAGTCAAAATGGATACTTTCTTTTTGGTGCTTACAGATTTCACTGGTGGGACTCAGATGTCCATGGTGCCCATGAAAGGTCAACTGCTCCTTGTTGCTGTGTACTATAAACACCTGCAGCCCCATCCCACAATCTTCTCTCTGATCTAGCATGGAATGGAATAGACACATACTGCCCTCCTGCTTGTTTCCTACATGTGAAATGTGAATAACAGACTCACTGCAGGGGATAATGTAAGAAACAGCTATACACTGTGATATAATGTTGCTAAGAACTAAGTTAGTAACTTAAAAAGGAACAGACAACTACATTCTGAAATCACTTTAAGCCTGGTGATACTTTACCAACATAACATGGAGAGGTTAAGGCCTTGCTTGCCTACCGCCCTCCAGGGGTTGGAGCCTGTAAAAAGCATCACAACAAGAAAGAACCAATAAGGTTGGACTCAGGGTTTTAAAAGGGAAAAGTAATGGGATTCTCCTTGATTCAGTGTAATAGCAGCTATTACGGTAACAGACTGAAAACACAGTGTAAAAATTTTTTAAATTAAAAAAAAAATTAATTAATTT
>PVKH010031554.1:0-12310 GCA_004027955.1 Chaetophractus vellerosus
CATGGTTTCCAGGAATGGAGCTAAAAACTTATGGTTTTATCTTGAGCAATCTATCTCCCTATCCAGCTCCCTCCAGATTAATGCTCCAAAGGCTCCTGGCCTGTGGGCTTCCAGAACAGCTCACTTGGGCAGGATCCTGTCCCCAGTCAGCTGTCTTTTGGGACAGAGATGGTGAGCATCCACTTAAACCGATGCCATCTTCATCATTCCCCCAATTCTTTTTAAAGCCAACTGACTTCTCTAATGTAAACTCTCTCAGGAACCCCTAAATTAGGGCAAAGTCACACCTGGATCTCTTGTGACACTTTCTGCCCTGGTCTCCAGGCCACACCCCTACTTCCTACCTCAGACAGTTGTCTAAATAAGACTGGCTATCCGCGTTTTGTACTTTAAAGACCAGGTCATTACCATTGTATCATGTAGAAAGGCAACTACTATAGGCAGAGATGAATGTAGTTGAAATTTTTGGTGGTAGCCATTCTCATGTGACCACTTCTATTTTCTAAGAAAAAGTTATCAACTGAGAAATAAGGCTACAGTGGGGGTTAACAGTTTTTGGAGATAGAAGAATATACTAAATAAAAATTTAAGAGAATTAGAAAACAATTTTACCAGAAAACTGAGCAATAACTGCTAAACTAAGGTGTGTGTTAATGAATTTAAAGTGAGTACAATCCATACTTCTGTGGGATTTTCTTCAGAAATATCCCATTCCTTTTCTTGCAAACATGGAGTAGAATGTTTGCTTGGTTTAACTGAGGTAACAGTTTTGTCTGTAATTATGTAAATGAGAAGTGGGCAATGAATTGATTTTAACAAAAGATCATCTTAAAAAGATAAGAAGCTTTATTTCTGATTTGACTAAAAGAAAAAAACAATCCTATTTTATTAAGTTACAAATATGTTGTCAGGTAACTCTGCGTTTATAAGATTTATAAAGAAATTACTCAGATTTTTTTTTCTGGTCTCTAGTTTTGATTGAACAAGGTCTTCCACATTCCCCCCAAAATTAGTTTCTATCTTCAAAATTGGGCAACAAATGTTTAGAATTATTCAATATCTTTATGGTGATTTTTAAAAAAAGAACTATGAGGATTAAATTCAATACTTATCAATGTGAAAAAATGTGCACTGTACACACAGCTACTTATTATTCAAATGTGTAGAATTCATCAAAATATTTGTTTGAATTTTGAAGAAAAAATTAAATTTGCATTTCATCAAAGTAAACTTTCCTCGTTTATAGATGAACAGTCAGTGACCAAGACAAGTTAAAATATATTATTGAAATGCAGTGAGTGTTAACATTTCTATATCCAAGTGTAATGCACATTCTTTTGTTGAATGTTTATAACATATTTATTTTGTACTTGTTATTTTGGAGGAGAATGTAACATAATATGCAACACAATCTTTTAATTTTTCCAGGTGTAATTTGTCTTGACAATATAATTCATAAACTAATTTAAAGAAAAGATGCATCAGTATAGAAAATTTTCTAACAAGATTTAATGAATTTGAACTACTCAATAATTGTTATACTCTATTAAGCTTTTTCTAACTTTACATCCTTCATAGTATTTCAATATAGATGAATTAATTGTACATTAGATTAAAATCCTAAATAATTTATCATCTAAAATTAAATTTTGAAACAGAACTTATCTTTGCCTTCTGATTTATATAATCAATTCTGATAAAATATGATTAACCTTAATGACAAGGGTTTTGTCAAAGAAATATTTTTGAATTCACAGATTAGATACAGTGCTATGTTTTAAAAGCTAAGTTTGTAACAACAACAACAAAAAGATGCTGATAGTCATAGTCATTTTCAGGGATTCCAGTCAAACAAGATGGAGGCATAAAATGCTCCAAGGCTCTGCTACCCATAGAATCTATAATCTACTGGTAAAAACTGTCAAAGTCATTTCCTCAAAACAGAAAACAGTTAAAGTGTTGCAGGACTGGACAAGTACAAAATCAAGAAAACACAAATTAATATGGTAGGAGAAGCTCAAAGTGCCTTGTCTGGTTCCTCCCCCAGCAACTCCTGGTTTGGTATGGAGCCAAACTGTTCACCCATTGTGGGTCCCTGACCCTGACCTGGAGAAAGCAAGTAATCCCTACACATATACTGGGGTGACTGTATGTCAGTGCCAATCTATCTGGTAGCAGCCTGAAAGACTGAATCAGGACCCTCTTCTCTGGCTTGTGTTACTAGAACTTGGCCTGTGGGAAGAGGCCATTTGCAGATATCTAAAGAAGTGTAGGGAACAACTAAAACAAAGGAATCTGGGGGCAGAGCATTACCTGATTTAAGAAATTCAATAGAGCTCCTAGGAAGGAGAGAAAGCTTATTCCATAAGGAGTAGAGGAGATATTCAAATTCTGGTAAACAGAAAAATTCCTAAGGCCAAGATATCAAGCCCAAAGCAGGTTGGTCTAAGAAAAGACAGAAAACCTTGCAAATTTTCCTTGGACTGATTTTCTTGTTAAGAGTAGTAAACTCAGAAGAAAAACAAAAGTCAATGAAGAGGCAATTTGCAAAGACTGTGAAAGGGGTTTTTTGAATTGGACTATACTCTTTGATTAGCTCCTGGAACTCAAGGAAGTCTCTATATATCACTAGAAAAGACAAATCTAAGGAAGATGCAGCTCAGGGACAAAATCCTAGGGTTAATATTTTTAAAATATTAAAATATGGAGTGTGAAATTAAAGATTACAAGACAAAGACACTGGAAATAAAGATCCATCCAAAGTATCAAAGTAAAAATTCTGAAAATATCAACAAAGATCAGACTTTGCATACACTAGGCAAAGATTTTCTAAAATGCTATTTAATATACTCAAACACATAAAAGCACAAAGAACTAAATGATAGCAGGAAAATGATGAATGAACAATGTGAGAATCTTAATAAAAAGAGAACTGTACAAAAGGAAACAAAGACAAATACTGAAAAATTGTGTTGAAGTCCACAGCTACTGAAATAAAAATTCCCTAGAGGGCTTCAAAAACAGATTGGAGCTGGCAGAAAAAAAAATATCTGTGAAGTTAAAGTTAAACAATTAAAATTATTTAGGATGAGGGTCAGAAAGAAAAAAAGAGTGAGAAAAAAATGAACAGAACCTAACAGACATATGGGAAACTATCAAGCATACCAAATATGTACTATGGGAGCACTAGAAGAATAATGAGAGAGAGGGGCTGAAGGAATATTCAAGGAAATAATGGCAGAAAACTTTAAAATTTTAATGAAATGTGTAAATATACCCATTCAAGAAGCCTGACAACAAACCCCAGGCAGGATTAAATTGAAAAGGACCATGCGCAGTCAAATAATAGTCAAACTATAGAATGCAAATGACAAGAAGAGAGTTCTAAAGTTGCAAGAGAAAAAGCAATGTCATATACAAGAGTCACAATTAGATTAAGTAAAGATTTCTCATCAGAAACCAAGGAGGGAAGAAAGCAGTGGGTTAAAATTCTCCAATTGCTGAAAGAAAACAATTATGAGCTAAGACTTTAAAAAAAAAATGGTGGGGAGATTCAGATATTCCCAAATAAACAAAATGGAAGTTCATCACCACCAGAATCACCTGACCATCAATGTTAAAGGGAGTTCTTCAGATTGAAAGGAAAGAATGCTATACAGTGGCATAAAGAAACAGAGAATGACTGTATAGGTTCCAGAGTACAAATTCATAAAGTGTAACGATAAATCTATAATTTGGGGCATATCATGCACAGAGGTTAACTTTCCACCAAGTACAAAACATTTTGGGGAAAAGAGGGACATAGGAACAGCTTGTGTAAGCTATTGAAGTTAATACGAATTCAAATTAGATGTGACTGTTATAGATTTAGAATCTTAAATTTAAGTTCTATTATAGCCACAAATAAAACATCTGAAAAACATACAAATAGCTTTTCCCATTGTGGAGGTTGTTATTTTACTTTCCTGATAAATCATTTCAGGCACAGAAGTTTTTAATTTTGATGAGGTCCCATTTATCTATTTTCTTCTTTTGTTGTTTGTATTTTGGTTGTAAAATTTAAGAAATCATTGCCTAACTCAAGGTCCTGAAGATGTTTCACTTGGTTTTCTTCTAGGAGTTTGATAGTTCTGGCTCTTATAAGTCTTTGATCCATTTTGAGTTAATTCTTACAAGGTGTGAGGTACAGGTCCTATTGCTTTAGTTTAATTTGATTTGATTTAATTTAATTTAATTTAATTCACTTTAATAAATTTATTTTTTGCAACTGGAGGTCCACCTTGCCCAGCACCACTTGTTGAAAATACTATTATTTCCCAATGTGGTCTTTGACCCCTTGTCAAAAATCACTTGGCCAAAAATGAGAGGTTTGATTTCTGATCTTAATTTGATTAATTACACTTGTCTATAAGTCTGTCCGTGTGTCAGTCCTTGCCACTTTGATTAGTGTGGCTTTGTGATAAATTTTAAGATCAGGAAGTGTGAGTCTTCCAAAATTAATTTTCTATATTAGGATTGCTTTATATATTTGAGGTCCCTTACCCTTCCATATACATTTCATGATTGCCTTTTCCACTTCTGCAAAGAAGATTCATGGAATTTTGATTAAGATTGCATTGAATTTATAAATTCCTTTGAGTTGTATTGATATTTTAATGATATTTAATCTTCCAATCCATGAACATAGAAATGTCCTTCCATTTATTTAGGTCATCTTTGAATTCTTTTAGCAATGTTTTGAGTATTTAGTGTACAGGTCCTTTATATCTTTGGTTACATTCATTCCTAGTTATATTATTATTTTAGTTATTATTGTGAATGGAAGTTTTTTCTTCATTTCTTCTTCTGATTGTTTATTGCTAGTGTATTTTTTCTTCATTTCTTCTTCTGATTGTTTATTGCTAGTGTATAGAAACACTACTGATTTTGGTGTGTCGATCTTGTACATTGTCACTTTCCTGAATTCATTTATCAGCTCTAGGAGATTTGTCTGGATTTTCCAGGATTTTCTGCATTTAGGAACATGTCAACTGCAAATAGGGAAAGTTTTACTTCTTCCTTTCCAATTTGGATGGCTTTTTATTTCTTTTTCTTGCATAAATGCTCTGGAAAGAACTTACAGTACATTAGTGAATAACATTGGTGACAACTTAATGGGGAAAGACTGAAAGCTTTCCCTCTAAGAGCAGGAATAAGACAAGATTGCCCACTGTCACCACTGTTATTCAACATTGTACTGGAAGTTCTACCCAGAGCAATAAAGGAAGAGAATGAAATAAAGGAATCCAAATGGGAAAAGAAGAAGTAAAATATTTCCTATTTGCAGATGACATGATCCTGTGTACAGAGAATTCTGAAAAGCCCATAAGAAAATCCAAGAGCTAATGAATGCATTCAGCAAAGTGGCAGAGTACAAGATCAAAACTCATTCACATTTGTATACTCTAGCAATGAACTATCAAAAGAAGAAGTCAAGGAGAAAGATCCATTTACAATAGTAAGTAAAGGAACCAAATATCTAGGAGTAAATCTGTATTAGTCAGCAAAGTACCAGAAATCTGATGGCTTTTAGAATGGGGATTTATTTTGGGGTGAAAGCTAACAGTTCCAAGACCAAATCAAGACATCAGCAGAAATGTTTTCTTACCAAGATCAGATAATATTGATCTTGGTGTGTTGTAACATGGTGAAGCAAGATGGCCACCAATCTCTGTGTGGTTTCAGCCTTCCCTTCTGGGCCTCCTCCCTCAGGCTCAGCTGCTGGGCTTTCTTCCTGATTTCACCTGCAAGCTGGCATAGGACTTGACCCTTAGGGCTTCCTCTCTCTCAACATAGGGCTTGTTTCTTTTTGGGCCCTCTGTATCAGCCTTGGCCATGCCGCTCTCTTCCCAATTTCATCTGTAAGCTATCAGGCAAAATGGCTTATCTCTCCCTGAGGCCTCAGCTGTTTAGCCTTCTCCTTTCTGTCATATGGCAGGATGAAAAATGACAGTACTCTCTCTTCCTGTGTGTCTATCTGACTGTGTGAATGTACAATTATATCACACCCAGCAAGAGCGTGGGGACTCAACCTGAGTCGAACCCACTGATGTAGTCAAATCAAAAGCCCAAGCAGTCTTATCAAATAATCTAATCAAAGGCCTCTCAGCTGAGTGTAATATAATAAAAGGGTAACACAAGGAGAGGAATAGATTAGTTTACAAACATAATTTTTCTCTTTTTTGGGATTCATAAAAGAATTTCAAACTGCCGAAACAATATATAGAGCATTAGAGTGTTTATGGATGCCTATACACATAGGAAAATAAAAATTATGTGAAACAATTGCAGTATAACCATTTCCTCTAGGAATAGATAAGAATAGAATGGCAGAGGGGAGGGGTTGCTTTTATCTATACTTTTTTGTTTCTTCAAATATTAAAGAAATATTGAAAATGAACATATTTGTTATAATTGGCTGATGAGTAAAAAGTGAGGGTAATTATCCCCATACTTCCCATTTTGAAATATTTCATAATGAAAAGAAAGAGTATTTAAAATACTAAGATTATCATTTGAATATAAATAAAGAATAGGTAATATTCAAAGAGCATCATGACATATGGATGAGCCATATTAATTAATGAAATTTACATTATTGAATTAGTAAAGAAGCATTTATATAGGTAGGATAGTTTATACTACCACAAATACAATGTGAATTTTAACTTTCCAATATAAAAAATATGTTGAGGCATAAAAATATTCAGATATTTCACCTGGTTTTAATTTTCCTTTCTCTATACTATTCATTGGAATTCAGTTATACTATAAAACTATTTATCTTCAATTACTATAAGGTATTTTCTTAAATGAGCACAATATATTTCATATCAAGAAAGTGGATGCTTTGCAGCAAATATTTCTTTTTAAATACCTCTTAGAATTTATTTGCATCAGTAAGACATTCCTATTTGATATTTTTTAAATCCATCAAAAACATTCTTTGATAATAAGGTTTGGATTTCTAAAATAAATACTAAGGCTATTCAAAAATAAATAATTTGGGGGGGGCTGGCTAGATAGCTCAGTGGATAAGAGCACCGGTATACCACATGCCAGACCCGGGGTTCGGTTCCCGGGGACCTCTCGGAGCGGGCAGACGGCCTTGAGAAAGGCAAGCCACTGTGGGCAGGGCAAAGCCGCCGTGGGCAAGGCAAAAAGCCACCACAGGCAGGGCGGAGCCCCCACGGGCATGGCAAAGTCACCCATGAAACACGGAGCTGCTGCCTGCAAAGTGTGAAAGCCGGGCAGCCCACAAAACATGGAGCACTGCTGCCCGCAAAACATGGAGTGGAGCTGCCCATGAAAAACGGAATAGAGCCACCCACGAACAGAGTGAGCCACCTCCGTGGAGGGCCGACTCGGCGCGTCGCCGCAAAAGACAGGGGGAGACAAGAAGCAGACATAGAAAAAACCACAGAAGAATGGACACACTGCAAGAGCAAGCAGAAAGGGGGGGGGTGGGATATGTAACAAAAAATAAATAAATAAATAATTTTTTTAAAGATAGGAAGCTTGATATATTTGCAGGGATTTGTCCCATGCTATGAGTTGAAAAAACTATTTCCGCCCAGTATTAAAAATATTACAAGAAATGACAGGAAGAGTTTATTACCGTGTCTCATGAAATCTAGATAAATTGGGGGATTGTGGGAAGATGATGAAATAGAAAGCTCAAGAATCAATCCCTTCACCAGAACAACTATTGAATAGGCAGGAACTTTCTGAATCAACAAATTTGAATTCCAGTAAAATACTCTATAGCATCAAGGGGAGAATGGGAGGAAAAGGCTGGTAAAATACGAGCAAATTGCTCTCTCGTGGTAGTTAATAACACCGAGAAAATTGTTACCTCTTGTGGTGATTAATACCACCCAGCACCCACTCTCATGGCAGGCAGTAGTGGGGTGTGGCCTCAGTTGTAGCTCATTGTGCCACATAGGGTCATAAAAATTCACTTCACCAAGAAAAGTGGGCAAGAGCCAATTGCTGATCATGGTTTCTGATTAGTTATTCAGATCACTGGGGGCCCAACTCTGAGTGTGGCTATTGTTCCAACCCACCCTCAGAAAAAGTGGCAGAGGAGACTTAAAGATGGTACACTTTCTCAGAGTTGCAGAGGACAGCTGACAGGCTGCAACTGCTGTGCAGTGGAAGAATGCACAGCTTTTGGGAGCTCTGGAAGAAGTGACTGGCACCCTTCCTGGTCCCTTCCTTATCCCCTTTCCAGGGCAGTTTGGAGCCAGCTCTCTTATGGGTGCCTGGCCTTTTTACCAATGAGGAAAGACTGACTTGGGAAATTCCTCACTGGCATGCCTCCATCCCAGAAACTGCCCTTCAGACAAAAGCATCTTGAGACAAGAAAAAGCAATGTAAGAAACAATTTAAGCAGATGACCTCGGGCAATGCTTACCTGCTTTAAGACATGCAGCAGATGAACTGGGAGAAGGGGAACATCTGTTTCCTGGCATTCAAATCCCTGTAAATAGGAGAACTCATAAGCACAAGACCAGTTCGTGACACAGGCCCAGAAGACAGGGAAAACCTTGCTCTTTCCTTCATGTTGGGCTCACATTCCTGATAGGAGGGCTGAACTCTGATGGAAAGCACTAGTCAAAGCAAAGCCAATTTGTAATGACAGAGAAAGGCATTTTTCCCCTTGGATTTTTTCATTTTGTTAGCTTCTGACACTCAAGAAATGCTCTATCATACACCAGCTGGTTACAACCTCAAGAAACAGATATCTCAGGGAATAAATCCCAGTGTTACAAGATAACATTACCAGCTCAGATTACAAGACAAATGAAGAAACAGGAAATGATGGCTCATGCAGAGGAAGAGAATAAAAAATCCAGAAAACTTGAATGAAGAAGACTAGATTGTAGACATACTAGACAATGACTTTTTTTAAAAAATGGTCTTGGAAATGGAAATGAAGTAAAAGACAGAGAAAGAACTGAGGGATATAAAGAAAACAATGAATGAACGTTATGAAAATCTCAATAAGAGATAGAAATTTTGCAAAGGAAGCAAACATCACTACTGGAGTTGAATACCACAATAACTGAAATGAAAAATTTTCAGGTTTTCAACAGCGGATTGGAGATGACAAAGAAAGAATTTGCGAACTCAAAGGCAAGGCAATTAAAATGAAGTCAGGCAAAGAAGCAGAAAGAAAAAAAGAATTATAAAAGGCAAAAATAGCCTAAGAAACCTCTGGGACACTATACCATATACCAATATATGCATCCCAATATATGCATTATAGAGGTCTCAAAAGAAGAAGAAAGAAAGGGAAGAAGGAATATTCAAAGAAATCCCCAAAGTTAGCAAAAGACATGAATCCACATCCAAGAAACCCAGAGAAAACCAAACAGGATAAACTGAAGAAAAATATGCCCTATCAAATACTAATAAAACTGTTGAATACAAAGGACTCAGAAAAAAAATGAGGAAATAAAACTTGAAAAAAAATGAAACACAGAAAAGTGAATTAGTAAGTGGCAGTTTCAATGGGGTTGGTAAGTGGTGGTTTCAGTCACCCCATTTAAGTTGGCACATTCCTCAATCTATAAAAATAGCCATTTTGATTAGTGTGCAATGCCATCTCATTGTAGTTTAGATTTACTTTGTAAATATAATTACATTAAGTAAAGATTTCTCATTAAAAACCATGGAGGCAAGAGGGCAGTGAGTTCAAATATTTCACACATTGAAAGAAAACAATTGCAACACAATATTATATCTGGAAAGACTTTCTTTTAAAAATGAGGGATAGTTTGAGTCAATATCAGATAAACAAAAGTAAGGTGGTTCCTCACCGCTAGGCCTGCCCTACAGGCAACGCTAAAGGGAGTTCTTCAGACTGAAAGTAAAGAATACTAGACAGCAGTTCAAAGCAGGATAAAGAAATAAAGACCTCTGGTTAAGGTAGCCAATGAGTAATTATAAATGCCAGTCCCATTGTGTTTCATTCTTTGGTATGTAATTCCACTTCTTAATTACAGATGCATAAAACGCAATAGCAAATCTATGGCTTTGGACATAAAATGTACAAAGATTTGATTTGTAAAAAATATTTTAAAAGGCTGAAGGATGGAAAAGTATAGGAACAGCATATTCATATGCAATTGAGCTCAAGTTGGTATCAAATCAAATATGTTTATTATATATTTAGAAGGTTAAATTTCAACTCCATGGTAACCACAGGAAAATATATGAAAAATATATCCAAGCATTAATGAGAAGAGACTCCTTAGAGTACAGTTTAAAAAAAAAAGCAAGTAAATATGGAAGTAGGCATTATCAGAAGAATTGTGGGACAAAAAGGTATAAGACATAAAAAGATTAAATAGCAAAATCTTGCTTTATCACTATCAACTTTAAATGTTAATGAATTAAACTCTCCAGTCAAAAGGCAAAGATTGGCAGAGTGGGTAAAAAAGCATGTCTCAACTATATGCTGTTTACAAGCCACTCACCATAAATGCAAAGAATGAGTATGTGAAAACAGTAACCATGCAAACAGTAACCAAATGAAAGCTGGTGTAACTATACTAATATCAGATAAAATAGATTTTAAGTCAAAATAGATTTTAAGTCAAAAACATTTAAGAGGGACAAAGGCAGTCATTATATACTGAAAAGGGGGTCTGTTCAATAAGAAGTAACAATTAAGAATTTAAGTGCATTCAACAGCAGAACCCCAAGACACATGAAGCCAACACTGACAGAATTGAAATGAGAAACTGAGGGTTCTACATTCATAGTAGGATACTTCAATTCACCACTTTCAATAATGGATAGAATATCTAGACAAATGATCAATAGGGAAATATGACTTGAATAATACTCTAAACCAGCTAGACCTGACTGACATATATAGAACACTTCACCCAACAACAGAATACTCATTCCTATTGAGTGCACAGGAATCATCTCAATCGATGAAGAAAGGGCATTTGGCAAAATCCAGCAGTTTCTTGATAAAAACACTTAGAAAACAAGGAAGAGAAAGAAGCTTCATCAACATGATAAAAGGCATATACGTAAAATCCACATACTTAGTGTTGAAAGACTGAAAGCTTTCCCTCTAAGGTCAGGAACAAGACAAGGATGCCCACTGTCACCACGGTTATTCAACATTGTTCTAGAAGTTCTAGCCAGGGCAATAACTCATCACTCACTATATTACATAGAATCACTCACTATGTTATATAGAATCCCCTATCTTAAACAAATACAAATTCTTTATTCTGAACCCCTTTCTACAATCCTTAGTAAAGCAGAAATAATCTTCATTTATTAATAAGGAATAGGCTCAAGGAGATTAAATAATTGATGTGCAAACAGTCACAAAACAAATTCATTAACCTGAACTGAAATACAAATCAGATTTCTGACCAATTCAATAACTATATCCAAAAATGCTGGTCAATTAAACAATATAACTATTGAGGGAGTTATTTAGGTTCAAAGTACCACTTGTACAAATGCAGGTGCAAGTTAGAGAAAAGCTCTCTTGAGCATGGTTCTCTGAGACGGCCTCTAAGAAGTTTAAGTGAGTGTTCTGAAAAACAAAAGCTGGAGTATTTCTGAAACTCAAATCTGGGCATATCATCATTGGTAACAGAATAGAGATCATTCTACCTAACTCTTGAGATGCCAATAATATTGGCAGTGGTTTTTTCTTTGTGCCTAACAAACTGAAATACATAAATCCTTTGAACCAGGAAAACTCACTTCACTGGAATGATGAAAATTTAAACACTTATGCTGATGGTAAGTTTTATTGTCTCCTTTGCTCCACTACTTAATTATATTTTTTCAAGTCATCACAACACAACAAATAGATCACCATTGTTAATTTTTGTGTCATCATTTGGGCTTTTTCCCATTTAATTAAAATGCCCTCTCTGATAACACAGTCAACCATAAAAGAAAATAGACTTCTAAAGATTTACACAAAATTTAATTCATTGCTTAGTTTGTTAATACTGTTTTGAAAATTATAAAATGTGTACTCATTGTTCTCAACCTTCTCTTTCCTATTAGAATGTCTTTACAAAACTATGCTCATGATTGTGGATTGAGATGGATGGAAATCATGAGACTAGCCTGAATAGTCTCGTTGCTGAAAAAGTCTTAGTGATTAAAGCAGCCTGGCATCACTGAGCTTATATTATCAACACAAAAAGTTAATTTTCAAATAGAGAAGATATCACTTCAAATATTTCCAGTCATCCATGAATGTCAGTCTGATTACTTA
>PVKH010031555.1:0-12309 GCA_004027955.1 Chaetophractus vellerosus
CTGAAGGCCCATGCCCATGGAGAGCTGGCACAGCAAGATGATGCAACAAAGAGAGAAAAGCAGACAGGGAGGAAACATGAGTAAATGGATACAGGAGCAGACAGTGAACACAAGTGGTGTGTGGGGGGATAAATAAATAAATAAATAAATCTTTTTAAAAATATCAATTGGCTATAAATGTGTCTTTATCTTTGAATTCACAATTTAATTCTATTGGTCCATTTATCTATGCTGTGCCAGTACTATGCTATCTTAACACTGTAACTTTGGAATAAGCTTTAAAGTCAGGAGATGTCATTCCTCCAACCTTATTCTTCTACAAGATGATTTAGGTGCTTGGGGCCACTTATACTTCCAAATAAATTTCATATTTGCCTTTTTCATTTCTGCAATCAGACTGTTAAAATTTTGATTGGGATTGCATAGTAACTTTAAATCATTATGGGTGGAATTGATATCTGAATTATATTTAGTCTTTCAATTCATTAACATGAAATATCATTCCATTTATTTAACTATTACTTGTTTTTTTTAAGAATGTTTTGTATTTTATCATGAAGAAGTCTTTTACATCCTTGGTTAAATTTATTCCTAAATATTCATTCTTTAATTGCTATTGTAAATAAATTATTTTCTTTGTTTCTGCCTCACGTTCTTTATTACTGGTATATAGAAGCAAGCACTACTGATTTTTGTATGTTAATCTTTTATGCCATATTACTGAATTGATTTATTTTAATGTATTAGCTTTGTTGTAGATTATAATAATTTCATATTTATATAGGATCATGTCATCTCCAAATAGTGAATGCTTTACTTCCTTTCCAATTTGTATATGTTTTATTTCTTTTTCTTGCATAATTGCTCTGGCTAGACCTCACAGTACAGTGTTGAATAATGGTGGTGACATTGGTCATTCTTGTCCTTTTCCAGATCTTAGCTGGTAAGCTTTCACTCTTCCACCATTGAGTATTATATGAGTGGTAAGGTATTCATATATGCCCTTATCACATGTAGAAAGTTTCCTTCAATTCTTATTTTTCTAAGGGTTTTAATCAAGGAAGGCTATCTGGTTATGTCCAAATGACTTTTCTGCATCGCCATAGATGATCATGTGTTTTTTTCCCTTAAATTTGTGAAGGTGATGTATTAAATGAATTGCTTTTCTTATGTTGAACCAACCTTGTATATGTGGAATAAAATCCATTTGATCATAGTGTATCTTGTTGAGGATTTTTGCATCTATATGCCTAAGAGAAGGCAGTGATATGATATATTGGGGGTACTGAAAGAGAAAAATGGCCAGTCAAAAATTCTGTATGCAGAAAAACACTTCTTAATAAATGAGGGAGAGTATAATATATTCTCTGACTAACAGAAACTAAGAAACTTTGTCAACAAAAGACCTGTCCTACTAGAATTGCTAAATGGATTTTGGAAGGTAGAAAGAAAAAGACAAGAGACAGTTGCTTGGAGTAATGTGAGAAATAAAAGTCTTAAGTAAAGGTAACTAAAAGGGTAAATGTGAAACCCATTAAAATTGTATACTTAATAAATAATAAGAATAAATCTACATTGATCCACGGTTACCCTCCATTTCACTTATATTTTTTCATTATTCAGGCTTGAGGAATTTGGGATGAAAACCCCTCTAATTTCTTTGGATTGAGAGGGGTCTTATATATTATGGGTCAGATGGAAGGAACTGTTCTCTTTGCAGTTGTAGATGCTCAAGTTGAGGAAGATTACAGGTGTTTGCCATCATTTATACAGTGCCTTTATAACCTCTCTCTTTGAAAATATTGATTGAATGGGTGGCTCCTACAAAAGGGCCATATGTGATATATCCGTGCATATAGGAATCCCATATCCTGGGTATCATCTGATAGAGTACTTTAGTATGCTGGACATCTGTCTTTTGCTGCATTTGTAAGCAGGAAGACCAAAGGAACACAAGGAAACATTGTGTTATATACTACTATCCAAAACAAACTAGGGAGAATAACATTGATTAATGTGATGCAATAAATGTATGTAGGCTAATTTCTTCCAGATGGAAGTTGATTATCCATATTTTTGTAGATCATTTGTCTGATTCTTTATGACCAAGGCAAATTTTCCCAAGATGCCCAATTCTAACACAGTGATAGAATACCTGTGTACAAGATTTTCAGATGTGTGGAAGCTCAGAGTCTTACACACCATAGTATTCCTACTGATATACATGGGAATTCTGACAGAGAATTTTCTCATTGTGACAGAAGCCACCTTCATTGGAACCTTCACACCCCATCTATTTCTTTCTCAGGAATCTGTCTTTCTTGGACATGGGCTACATTGCTTTTATAATACCCAAGGCACGTGTTACCTTCCTCCATGAAAACAAGGGTATCTCCATGGTAGGATGTGCATCTCAGATCTTATTCCTGCTTCAATAGAGTTGTTGTTCCTCACCCTCATGGCAATGACCAGTATGTGCCCATCTGCCAACTGCTTCAATACCCTTTGGTCATGAACCCTCAGGTCTGTGTCCAGATGACTCTGGCCTCAGTACCCAGTAGTCTGGCCTATTTTGGATTACACATTTCAATACATTCTGGCTGACCATCTGTCATCACAATGTGGTCTATCAGACCTTCTCTACTGAAGCTCCCCTGCTCTGACACCTTAAACAATGAAAGTTTAATATTTATCTTTACAGTGGTGATTTTTGGTGGTTGCTTTGCATTCATCATCTTATATTCATATATTTTGCATTCATCATCTTATATCATAGATTTCATATATTTTTCTACTGTGCTTAAGTTCCCAACCACAGGAGAACGAGGAAAGGCCTTTTCCACCCTTATCCCTCATATCCTTGTGGTGACCATCTTTGTCAGCTCAGCTTCTGCTGTGTATGTAAATCCAACCTCCAACTCACCCATAATTCAGGACATGTGCTGATGAATAGTTAAAAGACTAAACAGATTACTCTGCAAACTAGTATACTGTCTAAAAATATTTTTATATTACATAGCATTTTCAGTAAAATAACACTATGTTCCCTCATATGACTATACATTTATACATAATTATGTGTGTAACAAATTTACCACACTTATGAAAGACATAATTAATGTGGGAAAGTGTGTGGGGGGGGTTGGGACACATGTGATTCCCCTGTATTTTTGATACAACATTTCTGTAATCTAAAGCTTCATTTAAAAAAAAGGAAAACATTACATAGTGAGTGACATATGTGGTTATGTTATAAAATGACAATATAATACATTTAAAAAAGGTTCTCAAATCTTATTCTTGTCACATCAAATGATACTGGATTGTGGGCAATCCAATTTGGAGACCAAATCTTTAATAAAAAGAGTCAATTTAACAAGATACATTCTAAACTGTGTTTTAAAATACTCATTCAAATAAATTCCATAGCAATGTTATGGGCATAATAAGAAAAAAATCACAATCTTTATTGAAAAATTAAAAGAACTGAAAGGAGAAATGGAAAAACAATACCATAAATAAACAGTTTAAAGTATAGCTATGTGAAATTTAAGTTCATGTGTCAGTATGGCTGGAATATGGTGTCCAGTTATTTGGTCAGGCAAGCACTGACATAATTGTCACTGTGAGGATATTTTCTGGATTTAAATCATCCAGAAGATGATCACATCTATAGCTGATTACATCTACAATCAACTGAGGTGATTGCCTTCACAATGAGAGAACCCTGATCCAATCAGTTGAAGACTTTAAAAGGAGAAGTGAGGATCTCAGCAGTCAGAAGGGAGAATTTCTGTCACTACTTCAGCCATCCAGCTTCTATTGCTGGATGCATTGAAACCTTTATTGGCACTCCAAACATGTGGACTGCCTGAATTATCCCTGTCAATGTGTCGCTCTCAATTCTACTTTATCTGCTAATTCTTTAACCATTCCATCATTCCTTTAATTTGTGTTAGCATTATATATCTTTATTTCTTTATTTTCAAACTTTTGTTCATATTTAAAATTGTTATGGCTACATAGAGTTGAGAGTTTTTTTTTCATTCATTTTAATTGTATTTTGAAGAAGTTTAGATTATATAAGTGTCACATTGAAAATATGGGGGATTCACATATAGCCCCCCCATTTTTCCACAATAACAACATTTTTTTCATGTGGAACATTTGTTGCAATTGATGAACATATATTGAAGCATTGCTACCAAGCATGGTCTATAGTTTACATTATAGTATATACTTTGTACCACATGATTTAATAGGTTTTGAAAGAATGTATAATGCCCTGTATATGTCATTGCTATGTCATGCAGGACAATTCCAATGTCTCCAAAATGCCTCAGGTTGCACCAATCACTCCCTCTCTTTCCCCTCAGAAACTCTGGTTTAAATCATCTTTATATAAATGTTAAAAGTTCTTCCATTGCAATAATAATAATGTCTGCTTTAGTCCATATTTGCATTTCTGCTTCATGATTTTCATACCTCAATATTGAGATTTTGGGATGGTGATGTCCACTCTGTTTCTGATTGGGGGGACTTAGATTGCATGGGGTAGAAGGACTGAACTGTCTTGCTTTACCATTATAGATACTCTCAGTCCATCATCATCCATATTAGTTCCCCTGGGTGAGTTCAATGAACTGGAGAGTAGGTGTTGCAACTCTGCTGAGACTTAGTGCACAACTGGCATATGAACAGGCTGAAGGTTTAAGTCTCTGGGACATATATTTATTGAGTATAGTTTGAAATATTGGTTCAAATAAAAGAGCAGAAAAGCCATGAGTAGGGAACTTATAAATGAGTCTAATTCTGTTTCATTGGGGAACACACATTACAAGATAATTTCCTTTGACGATGTGCTGAATTCCTGAGATTATCTGCCCTGCTTGTAATGTCTAGATGTCTCTAGAGTCCTCAGAACCCCCCTTTCTTGAGATATTGTTTACTGTGGCAGTCAATTTGGTCCTCTTGAAACATGCATTAATATAAAGTCTGGAATGATGACACCACTCACTTTGAAAACTTTTAGCCATGAAAACTCATTTGTATTCAATATTTCCCCCTTTAGATCAAAATCTTTTTCAAAATGCACCACTATTTCTTTTTGGTAATAACCCCTTGGTGCCAGGGAGTCTCATCCCCAGGAATCTTGTCCCACACCTGGGGGAAAAAGTGATGAGTTAGACTTAGAGAGATGCCACATTTGAGCAAGAAGATTTTCAAGAGGCAATTCTTAGGCAAAATCTCATATTATGGACAGATATCTCCTGTTGGTTCTGTTTCCTGAGAGAACCCTTACTAATACAGTGATCCACCAGATTATCAGGCATCCAGGTGAAACTTAATGCCAGGGAATATATACACATTCTCTTCGTGTTCTTTTTCTTGTATTTCTCTTTTTTTTCAAAAAAGGGTACTTTAAAAATATATCTATTTTAATTACTAAATCGGGGTTCAAAACCTGCAGAAGGCAAGCTGCAGGGTGAGTGATTCATGAACACATGCAGCCAGAAAAGATGTTTAGGGGTCTAAGGAAGAAGGCTGTTTTTCTGTGTTTCTTTTTCTTTTTTCTTTTTTTCTTCAGTTTCCTTTTTTTAAAAATGAGTCACTGCTGTCTTGTTTCTTGCTTGCTGTGTATCCCCTTCATTTGTTTCCCTGCTTGTCTGTTTTTCTTTTTTTTGTTGTTTAATGATTTACTCTACCTATGCTATTTTCTCTCCTTCAACTTAATATCTTTTGCTTTCTGTTGTTGTTCTTTCAGTTCATCTCTTTTATTGCATCCCAATTTTTCTTGTTTCTATTTACCTCTCTCTTCTTTTTCTTTTTATTTCTTTTTTACTTTTCTCTTTCTCTCATTTTTCTTTTTCATCCTCTCCTCTTGTCATTCCAGTTTTTAAATTCATACTATATACTTTTTATCAATCTTGTCTCTTGTTTCTTTGTTGCAATACCACTATTCTATTCTTATTTCTCTGTGCTTATTACTCATGTTAATTTTTCAATTTCCTTGGACTTGTACAGTTCCTATCTTACCATTAACTATTATTATTAGTTTTATTCCTTTTCTCTTCCTCTCTCTTTCCTTTTCTCTGGCCCTATTTCCTTTTCTTTCAAGGAAACATAGACAAAAACAAGGAAATAAAATAACAGGAATGAAGTGTCAAAGTGAAGCCTTACCAAACACACAAAAACAATAGCAAAATAAAACTCTGGAGTAGGAATAGAAGGTAACCATCCAAATAAACCATCAAGATAAACAGATGCTTAGATACCAACAAAAATTGCAAGACATACTAAGAAAGAGGAATACATGGCCAAGTCCAGTGTACAAACTAAAACCCAGGAGGAAAGGCAGAACATGGAAATACTAATCAGAGATATCCAAACAAATATCATGAATCAACTTACAGAAGTGAAGGAAGAGATTAAGGATATTAAGGAATACTGGAAGAATACACTGAAGGAATTGTAAACATACATAAAAAGATAACAGATATGATGATGATGAATGGCACAATTCAAGAAATAAAAACCATATGCCCTAAGAACACTACAGCAGGGTTGAACAGGCACAGGAAAGAATAAACAATGTGGAAGACAGAACATCTGAAATCAAACAGATAGAAGAACAGGTAGATAAAAAGAGAGAAAAATACAGTGGGCATTTAGGGATTTGAGTGACAACATGAAATGCACAAGATTACATGTTATAGTCATCCTGGAGGGAGAAGAGAAAAGAAAGGGGACAGAAGGAGTTTTTTAGGAAATAATGGCTGAAAACTTCTCAACTCTATTGAGGGAGATGGACGTATATGTCCAGGAGGTACAGTGCACCCCAAATAGTAAAAATCTAACAGGCCTACTCCAAGACACATACTTGTCAAATGTCCAATGAGCAAGACTAAGAGAATACAAAAACAGAAAGAGAAAATAGAACCATGACATACTAGGAAGGCTTGATAAAATTAAATGCTGATATCTCATCTGAAAGCATGGTGGCAAGAAGGCAATGGTATGATATAGTTAAGGTGCTAAAACAAAAAACTTACAGCCAAGAATTCTCTATCCAGCAAAGCTGGCATTCAAAAATAATGGAGTTCAAAATATTCACTGATACCTAGAAACTAAGAGAATATGTCAATACGAAACCTGTACTTTAAGAAATACTAAAGGGGGTTCTGACAATCAAACAGAAAGAAAACAGGAAAGAGAGGGAGAGAGAGTTGTAGGAGTATGTAATAAGAACTAAAAAGATAAAAAGAGAATAAAATATATATAGCATACACAAATCTAAGTAAATTATGACTAATGTAAGTAATTCTTTGACAGTAATTGAATGTTAGTGGATTAAACTCACCATTAAAGAGGTACAGATTGGCAAATTGGATAAGGAAATATGACCCATCTTTATATCGTCTACAAGAAACTCGCCTTAAGTCCAGGGAGGCAAAGAAACTGAAAGTGATGGTTGGTGTGGGAGTTTGATATAATTATGAATTCCAAAAATAGATATTAGATTATGCTTGTAAATTGGTCTATTCATCTGGGCATGATTAAATTATGATTAGGGATTTGATGGGCCACATCAGTAGGGTGTTGATCCCTGCCCCTTGGTGGGAGGGGTCTCAAAGATAAAAGACATGGCAAAAGACAGAGTTTGATCAGTTTTGATGTTGCAGTTCAGATGAGGTAGGAGTGAAGGCCCTGGGAAAAGAGATGAGCCATTCACCTGACAGTTCGAAGCTGGCCTTCTGGATAGAGGCAAAGCCTAGAGATCCTCATAGTATTCAGCTGACCTGGTGGAGGAAACAGAGGAGCTGAGCCCAGAAAGAAATGGAGCTATAGGAAGAGAGGAACCCCAATAGCCAGAACCCTGGTAAATGTTGGCAACTGTCTTGCTCCAACACATGGCAACAGACTTTGGTGAATGAAGAAATGTATGCTTTATGGCCTGGTCACTGTAAGCTTCTACCCCCAAAAAATACCCTCTTTAAAGACCAACAGATTTCTGGTATTTTGCATCAGAACCTCTTTGGCTGACTAATACAGTTGGAAAACAACTTTACAAGAAAGGAATAATGCCAAAAGAGCAAGAGTGGCTATACTAAATAGACTTTAAATGCAAAATTATTGTAAGGGACAAAGAAGGACACTATAAGTTTAAAATAGGGTAGTCTGCCTAGAAGAAAGAACAATCATAAACATTTTTGCACCTAACCAGGACACTTCAAAATATACAAGGAAAACACTAGGAAAAATAAGTGGAAAAGTAGATATCTCCACAACTATAGTGGGGGAATTTAATACACCATTGCCCCCATTAGAAAGAACATCTCAATAAATTCAATAAAAAAATAGACTTTAAATAACACATTAGAGGACCTGGACCTAATAAATATATACAGAACATTACACCCAAATACCATGGGATATGCATTCTTTTTGAGTGCATATGGATCATTCTCCAGGACAGACCACATGCTAGGCCACAGATCAACTCTCAATGATTTCAGAAAATTTGAAATTATACAACGGAATTTCTCTGACCACAATGGAATGAAGCTGGAAATCAGTAAGGGACAGAGAACAAGATTAGGCACATAGATATGGAAGTTAAAAAAAAAAAACACTCTTAGACAAACCGTGGGACAAGGAAGAAATCTCAAAAGAAATCTGCAACTACTTTGAAACGAATGAAAATGACAATGCAATGTATTCAAAACCTATGGGATGCAGCAAAAGCAGTACCAAGAGGGAAATGCATAGCTATAAAAATGACCTTATTTTTAAAAAGCAAAAAAATGGCTTTATTAAAAAAGAAAAAAGAGCTAAATCAAAGACCAAATTGCACATCTGGAGGAATTAGAAAATGAACAACAAACTAACCATAAAGGAAGTAGAAAAGAAAAGAAATAACAAAGATTAGAGCAGAACCAAATGAAATTAAAAATAATAAAGCAATGGAAAATAATAAAAAAACAAAAAGCTGATTCTTCAGGAAGAGTAATAAAATTGACAAACCCTTAGCTAAACTAACAAAGAAAAAAAGATAGACAATGCAAATACATAAAACAAGAAATGGGGAAGAGGATATCACCACTGACTCCACAGAAATAAAGAGTATCTTAAAAGGATATTTTGAAAAATTTTGTGCCAACAAGATGAGTAATTTAGAGGAAATGGACAAATTCCTAGTAATACAAAAACAGCCCACATTGTCAAAAGAAGAAATCGATGTATTCCACAGAACTATCACAAGTAACAAGATTGAATTAGTAATCAAAAACCAAACAAGAAGAGCCCAGCACCGGACAGCTTCACAGGTGAATTCTAAGAAACATTCCAGAAAGAACTAATGCCACTTCTGCTTAAACTCTTCAAAAGTAGAAGTAGAAAGAACATTGCATAACTCATTTTGTGATTCCAACATCACCCTAATAACAAAGCCAAAGACAAACCAAGAAAGGTAAACTAGAGATCAATCCCTTTAATGAATCTAGATGCTAAAACCCTGAACAAAATCCTTGCTAAAGGTAATCAACAACACATCAAACAAATTACACACCATAAACAGGTGGGTTTCAACCTTGCTATGCAAGTATGTTTCAACATAAGTAAATCAATCAATGAAATACAACAAATAAACAGATTGGAAGAAATAAAAACAGGATCATCTCTATAGATGCAGAAGAAGCATTCAACAAAATACAGCAACCCTTCCTGACAAAAACACTACAAAAAATGGAATAGAAGGAAACTTCCTCAACATGATAAAAGAAAACCCACAGCTAACATTAGATTCAATACTGAATTTTAAAAGCTTTCCCTCTAAGATCTGGAACAAGACAAGGATACACACTTTCACTGCTTCTAATTAACGTTGTTTTAGAAGTAATTGCTTGAGTACTAAGGTAAGAAAAAGATCTAAAAGGCATCCAAATTGTAAAGGAAGAATTGAAAATTTCACTATTTGCAGACAATATGATCCTATACACAGAAAGCCCTGAGAAATCCACAACAAAGCTCCCAGAACTTATAAATTAATTCAGTAAAGTATCAGGTTAAGAGATCTACATGCAAAAACATAAATATTTCTGTACACCAAGAATGAGCAATCTGAGGAGGAAATCAAGAAAAAAATCCCATTTGAAATAGCAACTAAAAGAATCAAATATCTAGGAATAAATAAAAATATAGCTGTAAATGACTTATATGCAGAAAACTACACAACACTTTTAAAGGAAATCAAAGAAGACCTAAATTAATGGAAGAATACTCCCTCTTCATGGATCGGAAGACTAAACCTCATTAAATTGTCTATCCTACCCAAACTGATCAACAGATTTAATGTAATTCCAATAAAAATCACCACAACATACTTTAGTGAATTGGAAAACTATGAAAATTATTTGGGAGCGCAAGAGTCCCCAAATAGTCAAAGACATATTGAAAAAGAAAAATGAAATCAGAGGAATCATACTACCTGACTTTAAAATATACTACAATGCTGCAGTGGTCAAAGCTGCATGGTATAGGCACAAGGATAGAAATACTGACCAATGGAATCAAATTGAGAGTTATGATATAGATCTTTGCATATACAGTCAACTGATATTTAATGAGGGCCCAAGACCATTCAAGTAGGAGAGAATGGACTCTTCAATATATGGTGCTTGGAGAACTGGATATCCATATCCAGAAGAATGAGAGAAGAACACCATTTCACACCAACAAATATTTTCTCAAGATGGATCAAAGATCCAAATATAAAAGCCAAGACATTAAAGTTCTTGGAAGATAATGTATGGAAACATCTACATGATATTGTATTAGGAAATGATTTCATGAACTTTTCACCGAAAGCTTGATCAATGAAAGAAAAAATAGATAAATGGGACCTCCTCAAAATTAAAAACTTTTGCCCCTCAAAGGAGTCTGTCAAAGTGAAAAGGAAGCTTACTCAATGAGGGAAAAGACTTGTTAACCATATATTTGTTAGGGGCCTAATGTCCTGCATATATAAAGAAATTCTACACTTCAAAAATAAAAAGACAAAGTGAGTCAGGAGATCTTCCCAGAGGTAATCTTTATGTGCACTTCAGCAGGTCCTCACAGGCTGCCAAAGTGGATGCTACCCCAAATAGTGAGGTGCCTGAGGGCTCTGGAGATATCCAGGTCCTATGGTTAGGGTAGATAACTCCAGAGTTTGGTGCCTTACCAGTAGGCCCTACTTTGGAGTTTGTGTTCCTGAGAGTGACAAGTTGAAATCAATTATGTCTTCCCTACACATGGCTCATCTGTCAATTCTATTTAAACCTATACTTGGTGCTGGAGTGTGTAGGTTCATATACAGATACTGGAGACTTTGGGCTGTCCATGTGCCAACTAGGTCCTGAAACTCAGTGGAGTTGCAACACCTACTCTCCAGTTCATTGAAATCACCAAGGACAGCTAACAAGGATGTGAGGATTAACAGCCACCATACCAAGGAATTGAGAGAGCCAACAACAGAAAGCAAGGGAGTGCCATCCATTGACTATATGAGATGGAAGTCTCCTCTCAATTAGAGGTGGAGTGGACATCACCATCCTAGAATCCTCGGGATTGGGCAATGAACTATGGACAAGAGAGGACTTACTGGCATTCTATTATAGACTTATTGTGATTCTAGAATTGGAAGAAATTACAAAATTGATGTGGAGGCAGTGACCAATGGAGGCTCTGGGGGCCAGGAGAGGGAAAAACAGTTGTAATACAGAGGATTTTTTGGACTCGGGAATCATCCTGAATGACATTGCAATGTCAGATATGGGCCATTTTATATCATCACATAATATGCAGAACTGTGTGGGTAAAGAGTGTAGACTACAATGTGAACTGTGGTCCATGATCAGGGGCAAAGCCCCAGGATGCATTTATCAATAGCAATGAATGTGCCACTTTAATGAAGGATGTTTATGTGGGAGGGTGTGGGAAGTTTGGGGAGTGGGGCATATAGGAATCCCTCCATATTTTGTTTAGCATGTACATAATATAAGCATCTTTTAAAAAGTAAAAAAATAATAATAATATTTCTTAAATTGGCAAGTAATTTGAATAGATGCTTCTCCAAAGTAGAAATACAAATGGCTAAAAAGCACATGAAAAGATGCTCAATGGGGCCAGTTGGATAGCCCAGGGGATAGGGCACCAGCATACCACATGGGAGACCCCAGATTCAGTTCCCGGGTACCTCTCCTAGCGGGCAGACCAACTTGAGAATGGCAAGCCACCATGGGCAGGTGAGAGCTGCCGTGGGCAGGGCAA